>JANTPZ010003459.1:0-17589 GCA_025593235.1 Vachellia pachyceras
AACCCGTGCATCTCTCTCGCCAATTAGAGAGAAGAACAATACCCCACTGGAGTACTATCCAATTCTAGACCAATCTTCCAGCGGGGGCTAACCGCTAATGTATTCTATGACGAATATTTAAGGCATTCTAAAAGTCCTTCATTGTTATATAACTTTCTTAAAAACTGTACATTTTCAAGCAACTTCAAATACCAACGGAAAAGCTCAAGGCTGGGCAATAATAAGGATGTGGAGTATATTCGATGTTGGGTTTACTAAAAAATTTGACAGCTTTCCATTCTTTGCCAGACTACGCTCTTACCTATACAGAATAATTGTAGTAGACAGTGTAATTACCATTTTTATTCATGTATCCCTTCGAGAACCATGTCGTTTGACTAATGCAATCCCTCTCAAAGGAGATTTGATTATCAAAAAGTTCAATAAGAACTTATGAATCTGTAATGATATATTTCAGCATGTTAAAAATAATAATAAAATTTTGCATGCTTCTCACTTTCATTGGAATTTTTCAATGATTAAGTATTTTCTTTACGGCTCTATAATAATTGCCCAACGTTTAGGTACATGCATCCTTCCATGCATCAAGAGTGAAACATCGTTAGGTGTAATCCCCTGTTTGACTGGTTCGAATTTGTCAATTGGAGTTTGTGATAAGCAATTAACAGGTGTGCTGGGGAGAAAACAGTTTACGGATTTCGAAAAGAATTTATAGAATTAAAAATTTTTTTTTTTACAGATTTCGATATAATTTTTTCTTAACTTGCATACACCGTTAGGAAGAAAGGCACAATACCAATGGATACAATGTAACAAAACAACAATTCATTCTTAAAAAAAAAAAAAAAAAGGCACGCACGCCCGTTGTTATTATTATTCACTGAAGTCCCATACACACATTAAACCAACGGAACAACTACCAGTTAATGGGTTTTTGACATGCTTCTTTCAGGATTCAGAAATGCCACCATCGTTTTCTTTCCAAATTCCCGATGACATTAAAGGCATTAATTAAAGGGGGAAGGTTGGCCGTGGGGGATGTGCTGTTTGGTTTCCATTGAGGCTCTCAGTGCCCAGACTGTCCAGATCATGTTTTGGTATTTCCACCGCGTGTCATCGCTCTCGCTGGCTCGGTTTTGATTCTCATTCCGTTTCAATCCCATTTCCAATCACCTGTCACATGCACTCCTTCAATATATTGTCCACTGCCATGCATCCCAACGGTTGCAATTTTATAAGCAGTGATAAATAAGTTGTGAACCAAAGTCATCCTGGCTCTGTGGTGATTGGGGCTGAGCTTGGTAGGGTTAACAGAGTTCGATCCCCCGCAGGACCTTTGGGAGGGGGCTGGAGCATAAAAAACCCAGAACTGTCCCCCACCCCAGGATTAGTCGGCCTAAAGGGTCGGATACCTGGTTGGTTGGGTCTCCCATTTCATAAAAAAAAAAAGATAAATAAGTTGTCAACTGCCAAGGCCATGGCTTCCGCGTGGAGGAGAGAGTTCGGTGGAATACGTGGTTTCCTGAAAGTTGCCATGCCAAAGAGCTAACTACCAGTCGGGCGGGAAAAAGAGAAGCCAACCACTAACATCTAACAACCAAACTGTGCATGTTTGAGAAAATTTATCTACAGTGCACATTAACCAGAATAAAAAGTATATCGAAATCCGTAAAATCATCTCGGAATCTCTAAATTTCTTTCTCTCAATCGATTTTTTGAGTATTCCGTTGAGAGAAATAAGTTTACGGATTTCTAGATGGTTATGTGGATTTAATATGGGTTTTATGAAATTTGAAATTGTTTTATCTCGATTTGTGTGCACCATTGAGGAACGAAATTCCCAAACAACACATAATCAAATTATTATTTCAAATCATGCTAATGCCGCTCCTGATGAAGCAAACGTATATCAGCAATCACAATCCTTATTTCATACTACTGCATCAGCGGTCAAGTTCCCATACCGTGCTTAATGAGATCCTTTATCGCACCAGGTTATTGATTATATTTTAACTAGCATTTTCATTTCAATTGAAAAAGCAATACTTCCTCGCCGGAACGTATCAATAAATTATAGAGTGCGGATCCAAACAACAAAATAAGCACTGCAGGAGCTCAGAACAGTAGGAAAATTTATATCACCGTACCTAAGTCTGGAATCTGAACCAGAATCTACGAGGATGAATGCAGACAAGAATATGAGTACAGATAAAAGTCAGTGGCTTGTTTCAAAAACCCGTTTAATCGTATTTTTACGTGAAACGAGAGAATATTTTTCATATATTTACCATAATTTGCATAAAATCACTTTTTCATTGCGTTCCCAAACGGATCTAATAACAACGGTTGAGCCATGAACTCTGCATACGAGTGTGTGAGACTGAACAATTGCATGTTTATTATTTATAAAATGAGTATATACGTGTTTAGGAATCCGTTGAAAGAATAATTTTACATAAATCAGAGTAAATATGTGTGAGGAGTTTTACCTCGATTTGTGTGTAACGTGTTTTCAACGTAAAACCCAAACTATTATATCAAAAGAACTTAACTTGTACACTTACCTCTCCCCCTTGCAAAGCACGGTTAAAAACCTGACTTCATAGGGTTCACTGCCATTCCAAACAAGCATTTAATCGGGTTATTCACCGTTCTATTATCCACCACCTGTTATCGTTCTTTGGGGGAAAAAAAGAGGGAGAAGTTTATTTTGCTGAAATAATAAAAAAAATAACAACGAAATGGATGTATCGCGTAGCGCATCATTGTCATAAGGAAAATAAAGGGCAGTTATTTTGCGGAGAAGGAGATTAAGAACAGGACCCCATTTTGACGTAAAGAAAACCAAACCAGACAGAGAAGTGCAATCTCTATCCTTAATTTCTTCTGAAAGATGGTTTATAAATAGCAAGAAGCCTTCCCTTCTCAGTTCTCATTCCCACACAGAAACATCCTCCGTCTCTCTTTTTCGATCGCTATGGGTTCACTCGGCAACTTCGAAAACACGCCTCTCAGCTCCAGGATCTCAACGGTGGTCCCGGCGACGCCACGGGGCGAGCAAGACGGTGCGTACGAACTCCAGAGCATGGATTTGCTCTTGAAGCTCCATTACATCAGATCAGCTCATTTCTTCAGCAACGATGCCGTCCAAGGGCTCTCTAACTACGACTTGAAGAAGGCCATGTTCCCTCTGCTTGACGCCTACTCTCATGTCTCCGGCCGGATTAGGAGATCCGATACCGGACGGCCGTTCATCAAGTGTAACGACGCCGGTGTACGGGTCTCCGAGTCATACTGTGACAAAACCCTCGCCGAATGGATCGCTGACTCTGGATACTCCATAGACGGTCTGGTTCATGACTACGTCCTTGGCCCTGATCTTGGCTTCTCTCCTCTTGTTTTCGTCCAGGTACTCTATATACCTCTTCCTGGTTAAATTTCTGGATAATAATTTTTTTCCTCGAAATGAAACTATTCATTTACTAATGCTCAAAGTTTGCCATTAAATTGCTCACTTGTCCTTTGATTCATTTCTGGCTTGGAAGCAGATTCGGTCTATATGATATGCATGCAGATTTGTATCCTTGGGTTGTTGATTAATTAGCATTCTTTGCTTCCTTTTAATTTGATTAATTAGTTACTTGTGTGTTCATCAAACCCCCTTTTTTCTGAGGGGAAAAATTTAAGGTATGAGTTTATGATTAAAGAACTGATTTTTTTATAACGTTAACTAGCTGATTTTACACTCATACGGAAGGAGAAATTGAACCATGATATAGCCTACATGCAACCGCAAAGTTAATATAGATATTTATACGACAATTAAGAGGATGTAATCTGAATTCTGTTGTGTAAAATATTTGCATTTAAAACTTGTATATACTTGGAATAGTGGAATGGTTAATAGGATATATGAGCTTCATAAATCTCAGTAATAATTTAAGCATGTGTACTACCACCACTCCTTAATATAAAAGTTACTTTTTGTTAAGGAGGTTAAGGAAGTTAAATACATTATTTAAAGGTATTTATATATATTTATCATTTTTCTTAAAATTAATTAGTCTGACTTATAAATTAACATATAAACTAATTATATACATAGATAAATACTTATAAATAGTGCATTTAACTTTTTTTAATATTCTGGATAGAATTTTTTTGTCATTGAAAACAAGATAAAATTTCTCTCACATATTTACTTTGTAAACTGTAAATTATAATACCATTTGAATTGACAGTAAAAACCATTTTTCTAACACAATTTAAGATTTGTAAGAAAATTACGTGAAATGAGTTTTGTAGAAGTTTGCATGCAGTAATACGATCAAGTAAATTGCTTCGTCATATTTTGGTGTATAGATAAAAAAAACTGAATTACCGTTCTGCTGCCGTTGTGATACATGTCATCAGTTCACAAGGTTTCAGTGTGGAGGACTGACCGTGGGCCTTAGCTGGCCTCATGTTCTCGGAGATGCTTTCTCCGCTCTCAACTTCATCAATCTCTGGAGCAGGATAATGGCGGGTCATGTGCCTCCCAAGTCTCTTCAAGTGCCGACCCCTCCCAAACCCGAGCTTCCTCCGTCGGTCGCCGATAAGCCGGTATCAGTGAAAAGGTCCGTCGATGTCGGAGAACGGTGGCTAGTTGCTAATCACGGAAATGTCGAAACCCACTCTTTCCGCCTCACGTCGAAACAACTCGATCATTTGGTAACAACAGTAGCTACTACTGCTTCTACTTCGTATTTTGCAATTCTCTCTGCCGTAGTATGGAAATGTCTCCATCACATAAGGGGGGATGCTTCTGGGCTAAATGCTGTGACGATCTGTACAAATAATAGATCTAAGCGGAAAGAAGATGAATTTCCAATCAATGGCTTGGTGTTCAGCAGAGTGGAGGCCGATTTTGCTGTGGAGAAGTCCGACGTGTCAGAATTGGCATTGCTGATTGATGAGGAGAAGGTGGTGGAGAATGATATCCTGGAAAAGATGGTGGAAGAAGATGAAGGAAAAGGGGATTTCGTGGTTTATGGAGCGAACCTGACATTCATCGATTTGGAAGGAGCTGAGTTTTATGATGTCAAACTGAATGGCCGGAAACCTATTCTGGCGAACTGTGCTTTTCACGGCGTGGGCGATAAGGGTGTCGTCTCGGTGCTTCCAGTGCCGGAGGGAGATGACAACGTCGAAGATGGTGGCAACAACGGAAGAATTATCAATGTGGTTCTTCCTCCTAAAGAACTTGGACAGCTGAAGAGTGAGCTGGAAAGGGAATGGTCTATTGCGTGAAGAGTGTAGTGGAAATAGTAACACAAGAATGCGTGGGTTATGATGTTGATTTAATTATAGTTCCACAAGTTAGTGATTTCCAGGAATCTCTCTTTCTTTTTTGAATTTCAAATAAAAATAAATGGTTTTTAACTTAATATTATGTGAAAAAATATTATTTTTGTATTAGGAATTTATTTTCAGATGAATGTATTTTTTTTGGTTAAAACATATATATTCTTCTATAAGAAAAATTTTATTCAAATACAGGTTCATTACATTTGAGAGTTTAACCTCATCCATAGTATCGAACCAGCACTGTTGTTAAAATGAATCTATTTTGAATGGTTGTATTTATTTTTAAGTTTTTAACTTAGTATGTTTTTTATGGGGCCAAAAGCCATTGGACTCGTTTGAGAACGCGGTAGAGAAATACTTTTACACAAGTTAAGGTAAATATGTGGAGGAAATTATCTCGTTTTACGAAAAAATACTGATGAACATGTGTTTACTTTTAAAAACGTTTTTCTAAACAAATCCATTAATAGTTCAAGCACTAGCATGGGTGAAACCTAGCCCGACCTATTCCATGCACACCCAGCCTAGGTGCTCGGAGAGGAACCGGTTTCGGTGCTTCTCGTTCGCGTCCGCATCCCCTTTTATATATAATTATATAAATATATTTTAAATATATTAATTATTATAATATATTTATATAATATATTATATATATTAAATATTTTAAATTTATTCTATTTTATTTATTTTTTATTTATGAATTATTGAATTTTTAAATATTTTATAATAATTAAAAAAATGTTCACTAATCGATGTCTTCATCTCCACCGTCTATTTCATATCGTCACCTCAGCCGTTACTTCCTTTTCATTCCAGGCATTCATGCAAACCTTTCCCTTTCACTTTTATGCATGTCGTCATCTCAGCCGTTACTTCCTTTTCATTCCAGTCATTCCTGCAAACCTTTCCCTTTCGCTTTTATGACATAAATTTCGCTTTTGAGGTCAAACCTAGATTCTAGAAGCTGTTTCCAAACAAGCTCTAAGTCTCTGTTTTTTTCTTTTTGAAGAAAATCAAAAGAAGAGCTTGTAGTGATCTTATATAAAGTGAAGCACAATTATATTGATAATCCCAAAATAAGCTAAAGAGTAATCACAGGAATACAGACAAGAGAATGCTATAGAGCCAAGGAAATGAGAAGACAAGCGTAGAGTAATGGAGAAGAGACTTCACAATGGGTCCGTTTAGAAAAACGGTAGAGAAGTACTTTTAGGCAAGTCGGGGTAAATATATGGAGGAGATTTTCTCGTTTTGTGAAAAAACACTGTTGAATATACTTTTAGGTGAGAGTTAAGTGTTTCCAAACAAGCACACAGAGGTGGTGACAATGGCCCGGTAAGAGAGAAGCTGAGAGAGGATAACACAATGGGCTTGTTTGTTAAAGAGTTTAAAAAAGCAAACACACTTTTAACAGTGTTTTTCTGCAAAATGAGATAATCTCATTCATAAATTTACCTCGACTTACGTAAAAGTACTTCTTTACCACGTTTTCAAACGGTAAATCCCTTTGTTTTGTCTGATGGTTAACTTTTTGACCTGACAATTACGTCGAATTGGTATGAGGTAGGTTTTTTCAAGTGAGATTATTCATTGTTTATGAACAGTATGCCCTATAAGAACACACATATATATATACACACACACTATAAAATTTATAAATGTTTTCTTTATTTGGGCCTCATGGATCGAATTAATCTTAAATCGGATTTTATGTTTGCGGGAGAAAAGCACGGTGAATGGCGAGGAAAAAAAATCAAGTGATAATATTATCAAATAATCTACGTTTCACTGTCAGCCATAAGTTTAAAGAGTGGCGTGCTAATCTAATAATTTAGTTTGTATTTTTTGGTGTATAATTAAAATTTCAATTTTTTTATATAATATTAAGGGGGAATTGGAAAAAAATCTCTGCACAAAATTTTTAAAAGGAGATTTATAGTAAGGTCTCAAGGAAGGAAATTATATATGAAAAGGTTCCAAAAGTTATCAATGTCAGCTGTTCCACTTGTCAATGATACTCCTCGACTTATCGTTGACAATCTCTTGAAACCTTTTCATATGACCTTACAATAAATCTATCGTACACAATAAAAAACATGTAAATTTTGTACCCACAAATTAAAAAGCCGTGTTTTAAATCATTCTCATCAGTAGGGGTGAGCAACGGGCGGGCGGGTCTACCCCGTGGGGTAACCCGTGTCCCGCCCGTTAGGGGACACACGGGTACGAGGCAGCCCGTACCCGTGGTGTAACCCGTTTAAACCCGTATCAACGGGTACGGGTTTAAACGGGGCGGGTGGCACGGGTAACAGGTTACCCCCTCCAAAAAACCAAAGTTTCTTTCAACACAACAGATTTATCTTCCATTCCAGAATAAAGCATTTGGAAGGACACAGACAAGAGAAGGGAAAGGGGTAAAGAAGAAGAGACGAAACAAACCTGGTGGCAAGGATGAAGGTGAAAGCAGGAAGAAGATCCAACATAGCTGAGGATTAAGTGGGAGAGATTAATTCAATTCCGGTATACATCAGTGTCTGCACCGCATAGCTATGCCGCAAAACAATCAAATTCCTCTATCATTCAGATTTCAGAACATTTCACTCCCCAACAAAGTTTTCAAAAAAAAAAATTATACTTGAGAACGTTAGACAGAAAAATTATACAAAAAATTGATCTCGAGATTGGGGAGGAGCTACCTGCCTGTCGAAATCGTCGAATCAAATAAAGCTAAGAGTCACTCATTCAAGCCAAATCTGTAAAAGAAATTAAACTGTGCATAATGAAGACGAATTTGCTGAAATTAATCAGAAAAACAGCTTGAAATCAATATAAATCATCATGCTTCTTGTTAAGTTAGGTCTAGGAATTGATGGAAACCTCAAACCAACGATAGAGGAAGGTAGAAGGAAGAAGAAAACAGAGGGCTAAGGTGTTAGAATACATAATGAAGACGAATTTGCTCATGCTATTAGCGGTAGCGGCCTTGACCAGAGTGTTCATGCCAACATCCAAGAATTGCATGGCGACCACTGCCATCGTTAGTACCACACTCGCCATTTTCACCGTGCTCTCTCTGCTCTGTCTCCCAAACACACAGGAATTTATTGATCGTTAGGGGGCGACGGTAGTGGGATGACGACGGCGATGGCTACAACGACGGGGGCTAGAGCATTGGCCATTGGCCACTGAGAGAGTGAGATGAGGACTGAGGCCTGAGGAGTGAGGAGCAATGCTCGGTGACGGGGTGTGTGTGTTGAGCTGTCATTTTTTTATTTGACCACATAGAGGAGTATGGGCTGTAGCATGGAAGGTAAGAGCAAAAGTGAAGGGCTGAAGGCAAGAGCAAAAGTGAGATTGGGCCTTCAAATAAAGGAGATTGGGCTAAAAGGAGGCGTTGATTCACAATAGGACGAGTGGGGAAAAAAAAGTTTTACGGGCGGGGTACAGGTACCCC
Source organism: Vachellia pachyceras (assembly GCA_025593235.1). Lineage (NCBI taxonomy): Eukaryota > Viridiplantae > Streptophyta > Magnoliopsida > Fabales > Fabaceae > Vachellia > Vachellia pachyceras. The sequence goes on from JANTPZ010003459.1 coordinate 8,801, forward strand.
GTGGTTGAACCCGTATCCCACCCCGTTTATAGGGCACCCCTCATTTTGAACCCGCCCGTGACGGGTTACAATTAGACGGGTTTTAACGGGCTCAACAACAACGGAGCGGGTTATTTTGCACACCCCTGCCATCAGTATGTAAATCTTGTACATAAAAAGTAAAGTTGCCATGTGAATTTTGTACACGTGGAGTGACATTGTTCATGTCATCTAATCAGTGAAATTATGAATGAGTACTTAAAACATTAATTAAATTAAATTGTAATTGCTAACTTCGATCTAATCTTTTTACCCAAAAAAACAGACGAGCGTGATTATCGATGAATCAACTCCCCTCCGAAGAACCATCGGCCGCCTTAATTTCTGTTCTACGACTATAAATATAAATCCCAGAGAAGACGCGGGTTACAGTCGATTTTCGACATTTCAACTGTCAGTGTGCACTTCACTGCCTCAGCTCAACCTCTCTTTCTTTCGATTTTTTTCCTGCCAATCCAAACGAGCATCTTCGGTATTCAGTGTAGGTTTTGGTTTCCTTTCTCTCTACTTAGGTCTTTAGGGTTTTGGCTATTCTGTACACCCGATAAGTTGGATCAGGGAGAGCGCTCTTTGCTTGTCTCATTCTTCTTTCGGTTTCAACGAGGACTTGACAATGCTGGAAGACGACAAGAAGAGCAAGAAGGTCACTTTTAGCGAGGAAGACGCTGCTGCTCTCTTAGAGAAGTATTTATTTTCTTTCCTGTAATTTTTGTATGTTTTGCGGGCTACTACTATGTGTATGTAAATATTATTTGATTTTGGTGCAATTCAGGTATGATGCAACCAACGTTCTAACTTTACTTCAGGAATTGTCAAATTCAAATTATCCTGAGGGCAAGATTGATTGGAATGAATTGGTAAAAAGTACAGCTACTGGGATATTAAGTGCTCGAGAGTATCAGATGTTATGGCGTCATCTGGCGTATCGTGATGACTGGACTGAAAGTTTGGAAGACGGGGATGAACCTCTGGTCTGTATGCCATTGTCTGCTTTTTAAATATTTCTGTTTCTGCTAGCCTGTTGACCGTCGCTGTCTTGCTGCGCTTGCAATTCAGAGTTCAAGATTTAGATTCCGTTGCTTAGAAAAAACGTGTTGGAGTAAATGCTGTTCATGACTTCCTGGGCATGAACTTCTTATTTTAGGTTAAGGCTATATGTATGTGTTTTCAGGCCTTGTATATCAATTTTAGCAATCATATTGCTCTTGATTATGCACTTGTGTTGAACATATTGGCGTCTATGTCGGGAAGAAGATCCTTTTGGCTTTAGAAATTGAGTGTCTTGCCCCAATCTTACGCTTTCTTTGTTGGCTTTTTAAACTGTAATCATGAAAACACGGGTATCGTGAAAAAAATGCTGCTTTATTTTGATGGGGGCCCAATGGGCTGTGTGATTCATGTAGCCAATTGCCCTAGTGAGATAAGGTGATCCTTGATGTTTGCCCCCCCCCCAAAACAAAATAAAAAAAAAATCGTCTCAATATATTCTTTGATCAATGCTTGAATTCCCCCCTCACTTATGCGGAAATTTACTTGCAGGATGATCATAGTGACTTGGACTGTGAGGTGGAAGTGGTACCCCCTATAAACAATGAGACTGCATCAGAGGCTTCAGCTTGTGTGAAGGTGGATAATAATTTCCCCTATTTCCATTTTTGTTTACATACATATGAGCCTTTTGTTTGCAATTACTTTTGCGTACTCTATTCTCAGATGATCAGGCTTAGCCTCGGAACTATTTCTATATGCTCACCTCTTCTCAACTCTCTCTAAATCCAGTAATTCATCTTCTGCAAATTGCTTTCAGCCTTTTTATTCTTGGTAACGGTGACAATGGTGTTAGAAATTAAATGTTTCAGATTAATATTTGAATGTGCTCTCTTATTGCATGTGCACTTTTAAATGACTCCTATGGCAAAGCCTTCTTGCTTAAGAAATGTGCAGAAGAGTTTGTGCCCCGTGACTTGGGAACCATATATACATATATCTGATGATAAATATATGGTAATCCAACTTCGTCTGTATGTTTATATAAGAATGAACTTTGATTAAGAAATCATTCTAAATTGTATTGGGAAAGTGTTTTTGTAGATTCGTTAATAAGTTGAAACAGGAGCATAGACAAACTTGGATTGATATGAATGTACGATTTGGCTCTTCATTTTTTCATATTCCCCTTGAACATTTTGTACTGTGACTTATTTAGCCTGCTTCTACGTTGTTTTCTAATTTACCACTTATTTGAGTTATTATTTCAGGAAATTTACTTCTTCAGCCTATATGTTGGTTGTTGCGGCCTAAATTTTTTTTATCACACATGTCAATGTGAATTTGGAGTATCGTGTATTGTCATCCTTTGTGGAATTGGTGTACCAGCCTTGTATTTATCATTGTTACATAATTATACTATTTTGAAGGCTATTCATATTATGCACTTTATGGATGTACTGGTTCTCCATAAAAACAATCCATTTTCTGGGTTTTTGTTGGAATGTATGATAGTTTTTTTCCCTCCAATTGTAATCATTTTGTGACATGGAATTGTTTATTGATTAGGTTATGATAGCTTCTGGTTCGCTTAGTGAAAGGGGTCCCAGTAGTTCAACAATTGAGGCTCCGATGACTATAAGTATTCCAAATTGTCTTTCATCTACAAATGCTGAAGAAAATATACAGCCTTTAAACTTGATACAAGGAACAAGTGTTATTTTTCCTGTTACTGTTCAGAGACAGACACTACCAACTGGATCTGTGACTGAAGGTGTAGAGGCCAGGGGAACAGCTGGTGGCAAAATTTCTTCCAAAAGGAGAAGAAAAGTGTGGTCAGAAGAAGAGGACAAGCAACTACGAGCTGCTGTTCGGAAATGCGGTGAGGGAAATTGGGCAACAATATCGAAAGGAGATGACTTCCCTATCAAAAGAAGTCCTACACAGTTGGCTCAGGTGGGTTTTATTATCTTAAAAGCGTGTGGATTATATGGCCATTCTCTATTTTATCACCTTAAAATCTGGTCCCTAAGTACTTCATGTTTGCCAAAAGCACTATGGATTAATAGTTACAAGTATATGCTCCTGGTTCTTTTGTTCATTAGGATGGTAATGGACATTGTAAGAAATAAAAGAGAAGGCAATAGGTAAAGTTTTTCAAAACCATGTGCTCCTTCATCTTTAAAATTTTAACACTTTTCAATTTTCCTCGTTAGTGTATTCCCGTGTTTTTTAGGGTTTACCTAATATGGAATTCTATTTCTTGTCAAGCTCTTGACATGCTGATTGTTAGGCTTACTGAGAAAATTATTTATACTCCTAGCCTTCTTGTCAGTGGCATATGAATGTATCCAATCTGTCTCGTGGGACTCATTGATTGAGAGCAATACTTTGAAGATTTCTTTGTAGTGCGTGATACCTTGCAGTTTTCCGTATTGCTCTTTCTGTAGATGTTTAGCATGTTAAGGACGTAGTACATTGGTTTCTGTATTGTAGACTGCTCAATTTCTTAAAGAAAAATATATGTTTTGCTCTTTTTTAGTAAGAAAACTAGATTTGGTGCTGCCTTTGAATTGATTTGTGAGCGTTTCTCAAACCTCCTTCCATTGCCATAACATTTTTTTTTCCATTCAAACATTTTGAAATTCTTTTTGTATCCACGGTCTTTCTTTGTCGGGCCTCACAAAGATGATATTGATGACATTTAAGCGTTAACAATGTGCTCCTGTTCCTAGTCTTGCCTTGGTAGGCTTCAAGCAAAAACAGTTTATTCCCAACTATTCTCCCATTCTTCTCCTTCATGAGTTACTTCTTTTGTTCTTTGCCATCCTCCAAATCCCAAATGGGAGATATGCAAGTTGCGAATGAAGAAGATCCTGCATCATATGCTCTATTGAGCTTATGTTCTTTGAGGAGGGCAGAGGGAGGTTCAGGCATCGAACCATGAGTTGGTGAAATCACTTGATTTGATGTATAAGAAGTTTCAACTTCAAGCAAATAAATTTCCAGTGTGCATGCTTAATCTATAATTTGTGAATTTCTATTGGGAGGGTACTATAAGCTGATTCCAAAAGTGAGAACATAACATGAAGATTATAGAAGTTGTTAGCAAGAAGAATAAATGAAAAGCGTGTTTCTTCTTTTATTTTTTTTCTTGCATCTATAGATTTATAGATTTTTTGGTTTCTCAAAATTACTTTTCTATTTTATATGAATACATGCTAAACTTCTGCGATAATATTGTATATCACAGTAGTTAAGAATTATTTATTCTCTGTTTCTTTGATTTTTCTTCTTTCCCTAATCCCTTAAGACCAAGCCTTTTTTAATGCAGTATAGTCTTGTGTGATGTTTTTAGTTGCCCTAAAACAAACATTGAAAATTACGAAATGCTGTTATTTGTGAATGGGTCATGGGGTTGGTAATGCCATCACCTCTGCAATTGTTTTGATAATGCTTTGATAAATTGTAGCATATAAAGCAAATAACAATGAATAATTAAATCCAAGCCGATTTAGCATACTTTACATTTCAATTACATAGATTTAATTCAAATATGCATGTTTAATTTATAATTCATAATTTATATTTTTTAATTTCTATTATGGGTATTTAAAAGAATGTAAAAGATTTGGACAGAAGGAAGGGAAAAAATTGTGGCAATGTGCCTTTTTGCTTTGATTTGGAAAGGAATGCTCTTATCTTTAGAGTTGTCTCTTTGTCTTTAGATTCCTTGGATAGAATTTTTGCGGCCTCTCTTTGGTGTTCAGTTCTCAGCATTTTAAGGAACAATTTTATTATGTGTGGAGGGATTGGGCAGCTTTGCTGCATGACTAAATTTATGCCATTTCTTGTTTTGATTTTAGTACTTTAAGAGATGTCGTCCTCCTCATGTATTTTTCTTCCATTTTATCAAGTATAATTTTTTATGAGGAATGATTTTCAGTGAGAAGTGAGAACATGAAAGTTATTAAAGTTGGCAACTAAAAGAATCGATTCCACATGTTAAATTATTTATTACATAAATTTCAGTACCGCACATAATTTTTGTTTTGAATTTACAAGTTAATGGATTATAGCAATGCTTCATCTTGTAGTCAATGTGGATTTATGCTTGAGTGGTATGCTTTTCTGGTATTTATATGAGTAAATAGTAAACATGTTTTGGTTCTATATATTTGACGACTTTTAGTGATTTTGCCTATTTTTAGCTTCTTGCTCAGCGTAGGCTTTTCCTAAGTTGAGCTCTTCACCTTTTACCACCTTGGTCCATGTAATTTTAGGCCAATTTCTGTCTTGTGTGATGAGTTTAATCAAACAGAAAATAAATGTTTTAGTTGTGAAAGCGTAATAATTGCTGCTGTTGTTCTGCTGCAACAATGGTCTTAGACGGCTGCTTTTTCCCATGAAATTTGACTTCAGTTGATTTGTTGTTGTTATTTTGTCTTTGTTCATATATGCTTTTCACTCTACAAATTGTCATGGTATATCCAAATAATTGCAGAGGTGGAGCATTTTACGAAAGAAAGACGGCACTACAAATTCAGGAACAAACTTGACCAGCTCGCAGTTTACTGCTGAACAGCTGGCAACACGTCACTCATAATCTTTAGCCCTTGATATGCCATTAAAAAAATTAACTGCTCCTGGAACGACTGACCCTGGTGATTGTCTTTTCTACTTTATTAACTTCTAGTTTATAAAAGTTGAATCAAATTCCAGAACTTGCAATTTGTATGTCCTTCATTTCTCTCTTATCTTCATTCCTCTAATCATCCCCTGGTTCTTATAGACTTTTTTATATAACCTTCTTTAAGATGGGTCCTGCTGTTGAGAATTGAACCTTGGACCCAGTATCAGTATCATGCCCTTCATCAATAAGCTTGCATAGACCGCTTAACGGGTCACTGATTATCGTTCTTGTAATCCTGTTTTTCAAGTGGACTGATAATTTGTGTTTGATTCATGATATGTTTAATTTACTTTTTGCTTTTTTTAATGCCAATGACTAGGTGAGATAGCAATGTGGTCACGAATCTTGATAATTTTTTCAGAAGAACATTAACCAGACCAAGAGTGTATCAGAAGATTTCCATTGTCAAACTGGGATTTTTTTTTTTCATGTTCATTCATAAAAAGAGGGAACTTTATACTTAACGTTAGATTCTAGTGTAACTCCGATAATTTTTCCAGGGCAGTGAACTAAAAGGAATGGTTTATAAGCATATTTCAATTGTAACGCTTTCAGATGTCACCAATCAATGTCACCGGTCTGAGATATTGACGAGTCTATGTGACCTTTTTTTCTGGCCTTTGATTTTGTTTTTTGTTCTTTCTCTTTGATACGCCTGGCCGATTGCTGTAGATTTCTTCTGTTTTGAATATGACTGATTTTACTTATTTTCCATTATTGTTTTTATATAGATGATATTGTAATTTTTTTTTGGGTGAAAGATGATATTGTAATTGTGTGAAATATTTGGTGGCAATCATGTTCTTGTTGCGTATAGCAGTGATAATATGACTTTTTATGTATATATAATTATATATACATATATATTGACAAAATTAACAAGATGTGAAGAGTTGTTTCGTGAATAACCAAGAATTGACATTACTATTTGTTTGGGGCTTATTGGTTGATGTGATGACATAATCAATGGAAATATTGATGAGAGCTACCTTATTTGTACCGGTTGCAGCTAGGACGCCATTAAACACATCAATTAAGAATCCTGTGCAACCTATTTGTACCGCTGAAGCTTCAAAAGTTCAGAGCAGCTCTGTGCCACCTCAGCTTCCATCTCAACAAGCTGTATTGGCTTCTTCTGCTTCCCCTGCAAGTTCTTTAGTCCCTGAAAGAACATTGCTGAAGTCTAATACAATTGCTGATGCTGCTGTAAGAGCTACAGCAGTCGCAGTTGGTGCACGTATAGTCTCCTCGGCAGATATTTTGTCAGTGCAAAAGGCTACTCAGGACAGAAGTGCTGGACAAATTATGCCCTCAGGCAATTCTTCAATGAAGCAGTCCACTTCTGCTGGTTCTGTCATGCACCCAAAAGCTCTTGTAGATCCAGCTGTTTCTCCTAAAGCTGTTGCCGCTGCATCTCCTCCATGCACTGCTGCTGTTAAATCTATCTCCCCATCGGGTGACATTACTTCTAATGCTCTTACGCTTGACTCTGGTCAATAATCTTCCTTTGGAGCAAGTGAAGCCTAACGAAGAATCAAAAGTCTCTGATTCAAGTGTTGTACCAAAAGAGAGGAACCAAATTGATGAGGCACCAGTCACAGAAAGTATACGTAATGAGGAAGGTTTAGAAAATAAACCAGTTTCACAAAATCCAGAAGAGCCTGATGATCCGGGAGTAGTTTGAGAAGAAAATTTCATGACCAGACTGCTGACAATCGTCACTGTCTGTTGATAGCAGTCTTGACCTGACCATGGATTTGCCTGCTGATGGTAGTGAATTTTGTGCTGCGGCAAGTCTCAAGTTTTGAAGGTCAAGGCTTGAAGGGTAAACTGGAATATTGAGCCAAGCTGTGATACAGAATGAATGCGACAACAAAAATCTGGAATTGCGGAGCTATTAAAAATTGGTGGAGGGTTTGTTACTAGCCTGTGCAAATAGTAGCTTTTTTGGAAACAGAAATTGTAATTATAGTTTTGCAGCGACTGTTTGAGATCTGTTTCGGGGTTTGTAGACCATACACATCTCTTGTATCTTTGTAAGTACTGTTTGTCTCTGTTATATTCTGACTCCCTTCGAATGGGTCGATCACTTTGTTGAATACAATTGATTCAGAGATGGAGTTAATAGCCGTTGTCTTGTGATTCTGCGTGACTCTATCTTGGCATTATAACCAAGTTTAAGTTTTTTGGTGGAGAAAGCCATATGATTTGGACAAAATTCAATGATTTGGAGTCTTCTAAATGATTTAAAGCAATGCATTTAGTTTCTTTAATATTTTTCAACAAAAGTTAGTTGATCTTAATTTTAAGAATTAGACGTTGTATTTAGACATCTAAATTAGATTAGAAAACCGAAATTGATTTACAAAGGAATATGTCATTCTTTCAAGAAAAAGTCACAATCCATTCCTAGTTAAAAAGTCACAAAAGTTAGTTGACCTTAATATTAAGAATTAGACGTTGTATTTAGACATCTAAATTAGATTAGAAAACTGAAATTGATTTACAAAGGAACATGTCATTCTTTCAAGACAAAAGTCACAATCCATTCGTAGTTAAAAAGTCTGTTTTTTCTTGCCTAACAAGTCTCCTATAATATTTATGAAGAAAAAAGCATTCGCACAGCTAATACATGACTCAACAGGAGGCTATATCATTCAAGTACCTAGAACGATGGTCTGGTCTGTGATTTAGAATAAAAGAAAAGAGATGGATTTAAAAGGCCCATCAAATTATTACTTTTTTATTTATTTTATACACTTTTTATTCTTTCAATTCTTTCCATTTTTTACTGCAAATTTTAAAAACAAATCATTTTAAATTAAACGTTTAACTATTCACTTTTTATTTTTAAATTTTATTTTTATTTTGTTCAAATCTTATTTCTATTTTTGAGATCAAATTTGTTTGATTGTTTTCCATAGCCTTTTTCAAAAGCATTAAATTTTTTTCTATTATATATCTCATAAAAATCTAAGAACATGAAAATAAAAAAAATATTTTGGAACATAATTTTTCTACTCCTTATCCACTCAATCATATTACTTATGTTTGAGAAAGCCTTATGCCT
>JANTPZ010003460.1:0-16243 GCA_025593235.1 Vachellia pachyceras
TGGCAAGATCTCCTATAATATTTGGTGGGGACTTAAGGAACCTTGATTTAGAAACTCTAAATATGCTTATACATCCTACCCTAGAAGATATACACTTTTTTAGCTCACAAAATAAGGAGGTACGTGGGAACTATCTTATGAAATTTATTGAATTTAGTATAGCTTCAAGACTCTCATGTCAGTGTTTTCTTTCTTTCTTTCTTTCTTTCTTTGTTTTTTTTTGGAAAAAGTGAACAATCTGTTTTTTAACTTCCTCTATGGCTATATTTCTGTTTTTTCATTCCTCTAACCCTAACACTGTTAGTTTTATGAACAAAAAGTGCCGGCATTAAATTTTAAATGTTGTCATGTGAAATTTAATTTCTTAAGATTAACAATTATTGAAATAGCAAGGCTATTGTATACGTGTGATTATTTATATTTGGATTTAATTTTTTTTAGTCCCTTAAGTTTATAAAGTGATTTTCTTAGTTTTTCAATCTTTACACCATTAGTTTCATTTTAAAGGAAAATATTGACTTATCAAAATCATATTATTTTAATTCTAGCTAAGCTTACTGCATTAACTCAAAATTTGTTAACAAATTCATATTTTAAGAAAAATAATAATAAAATAAAAAATTCTTAGTTTTAAATCGATTTTTTTATCTGCTCCCCATTCCTATCGAAAACCCAATGAATATCCCAAAACGTGTACTAATCATTTCTAACTAATGGTAGAATTAGAGGAATTGCAATATATTTTATAAAATTGAGAAAGGTTTACTTTTGCGCTTCTTTTTTCCCAAAGGTATCTTATTAATATGAGTACTAAAGATATTTTATTACCATGGCTTGTAATGACAGTTTGATCCTAAACTTGGTGATGGAATTCGAGCTTGGATTGCAAAGGGAAAAAATGGTATGCTTTCTATTCTAGCCAACGAATTAAATTAAAACTACTAATTTAATTTCTTGAGTTTTGTTGAAATTACACCAACATATTCTTTCTTTCTTTCTGATAATACTAACGTATTCTTTCTTAATTACTTTTAACATGTATAGGTTAGTGTAAGCTTCATGTTTTAATATAAGATTCTCCATCAATCTAATTTTGAAACTATTGATTATGTCTAAATATGGACGAATAAAAATATAAATTATGAAACCATAAAACCTAAATTAAAGATGCGAGTGTAATTATAGGAACCAAAATTATAGTTTTACCACAAATAGCAACATACTCAATCAATGAAAGTTAAAAACAATATTTAATTTTTTGGAGGGATACTAAAGGGTTTTAAAAAATTATAATCAATTAAAAATAATTCATTATTCAGATTGAAAATGTAAAACTGATAATGTTTTGGAAGGCAACTTTTAATTAAAAACACTTTATCCTTTTCTTTTTCTCACGTAAGATAGCATCGTAAATAAGCTTGATTTTTAGTGTTTTCTTTTTTGCTGATATGTGTGTGTGTGTGTGTGTGTGTACATTCACAGGCGAAGTTTATGTTGCGATTTTCAATGTAAGTGACCAAAGAAAGGCCTTCGAGATGCCAACATCATATTTGGGACCTATAATTCCTGACAAGAAATTCAGTGTTTGTAAAGGCAATGAGGTATGGCAACAAATAAAGGATTTACCAGAAGATAAGATAAGAGGGAGTCTTGAAGCCCATGACTGTGCATTGTTTGTTCTAAATTGTAGTTAACTTCAATTGGCTTCTACCTTTTAAAGGAATAAATATATTTTATTATTTTATGGGGACTTTTGGTGTGCAAATAAATGTATTATTCTTGGTCCTTCAATAAAGATTATTTTTCAAATTATTGAGTTCGTTTAGATCGAATATCTTTGTGGACGTGCAGCTGTGGACACGAAAATTAAAGAAACGATAATGAACTCAAATTATTTTTTAAATTTATTTGTTTTAAATGAGAAGTATTATAATTAAAGTGTGCACTTTAGTGCTTGTTTGAATTGGGATTGGACTGAATAGACGTAATTTTTATAAGTGGCATTGCTCAAAAGTAATGTTAATTAATCTTTATTTTTGTTTGAAATTTCTTTATTAAGGATATTTTGAGAGAATTAATCCTGTTAGGATTCCGCTTATCAAAATTACTTTTGGACGTATAATTACAAAAAGAGTATGACTTTTATTGTTGTTGGTACAAAAATTAAAATTGTTTAGGCAAGGATCGACAAAGCTTGTGCATTGTTGGTGCTGGATAGTCAAAGCCGCCAACATTAGTAGTGGTTTGCTGAATTGCCACCGATGCAAAAGTTTTGAAAATGTTGATGCCACTTTGGCTCCTCCCTTGCAGCACAATAAATTAAATGGGTGCTTTTATTTCAAGAGTATGAGATTGAGTTTGTTGATAGGAAAGGCAATGAGAATCAAGTTGGAGATCACTTATCTAGGTTTAGTATTGATGCTCGAAGTTAATCCAGCAATTCACAAGACATTTTCAGATGAGCAGTAGTTGTTTGTCGTAAGCCACACTAAAATGTATTGTGATTCTCATGAGTTATTTAAATTCAATATGAGGGCCTGTCAAGGGCAGACATAGGTGTAGTCTACTGGGTTCAACCGCATCCCCTGACTTCCAGAAAATTAGATATATATTAGTACTATTGATTTATTTTGCACCCACTCATTTGCTAATTTTGAACCCACTAGATTTTTACTCAAATTCTTCTCAAAAGATATTAAGAATATGTCACATTTATCTTTTTAAGAAATAGTTTGCACCATTTGAACTAAGGTCTTGCGTCCACCATCGGGGGCTGTCATGCATATTTGATATGTAATGATGAATGTCAAGTGATTATATGCCAAAGCATGACCTTGAAAGCATGATTTCATGATGCATGGCTATGAAGGTTAAGTTTGAGCTCTTTTCAAAGTTTAGTCATGGTTTCATTGCATTACATATGGTAAAAGAATTTCAATGTTACTGATAATTGGTATGTATAAAGTAGACATATATAGAGCTTTCCATCAAGTCCTAAATTAAATTAATTGGAAATCTATAGTTTAAGTTATGAATTTAGTTGAGGCACAAAGTGTGTTAGTGAAATAGGACAAACACTACAAAAAAAAAAAGTTTTTTCCTACGGATTTTCTTGTGGATTTTAATATGAGGTATAAGGTTTGTGAAAATTTATTTTCATGCGAATTTTTCTGCAAGGAAAATCCGTAAGTAAAACCCATAGGAAAAAATTAGTAGGAAAATCCCCACCTATTGTGCATGTGGTTTAAAAAAATGTTTTTATAAATAATTATGGGTATTTTGCATTAGAAAATCCAAAAAAAATGACTACATAATATTTTTTTACCATAAATTAACTTAAAAGAATCAATGTCATTTACAAAATATATATATATATTTCATTAAGGATTCATTCGACTAAAATATACATACGAAGACCCTCTCTGTTTCAGCAAGAGAGGGAAGTGGCCAACAGCTCGGGAATATGCACGGAAGTGCTCGACCATGCCTTTTTAAAATGTTAAATGTTTAATACTGCTTGATTTGCCTTTCTTTTTCTTTTTATCCTTCGATCGCTTCTCTATCTTGTCAATCATAGTTTCGGCATCTGCAGATTAATTCACTCCATTAGAAACAGATTCAGAAGCTAACTTGCTCCTCCTCCTCTTTGCACTTTTTATCATTATCCAGCAATATTCACAAAATGTCTTATCAGCAATCTCCTTCATTTCCACTGCCAATTTGTTCAGCTCCAATATCACTGTAACTGTGCTCAGTTTTCTTTTTCTTACTTTCATTTTCAATGTCAACTATTCATTTTCAATGTCAACTATCATATTATCCTCTTCACCTTTCATGGAGTGCTTCCCTGCAACTAGAAAGTAGAAGGGTTAATGAGTATTACAATAAAAGGATAAATATGCTAATGCATATTAAAATAATGTTGTCAATCATAATCTTGTATTGTTCGAAAATAAAAGGATAAATATGCAGTTTTTCAAATGTGATGTAAGAAGCAACTTACTTCAAGACCCTCCAACTTCAGGTTCCAATCCGATTGTAAACATTAATCATAATCTTGTACTCCATAGATAGAAAAGCATAATAATTTGCTAAGTAAATTCGTTGGCGTGCAGTGGTCAAGGCGGCTCTCATTCCCCAAGTGAACGTGTGTTCAAATCCTAGAGCCACGCTCGAGGGTAGAGGATACCCATCCTTGGTGTAAAGCACATTAAAGGGATGTGCCCGAGTATTCTCTGCTCTGGATTAGTTGGTTGCCCCGGGTTACCTGGTCCAGTTGAAAGAAGGCCATGGACTCAGGAAAAGGCGCCGGATACCATTTACACAGTATAGGATAGAGGAAAATGAACACAAAACACCAAAGACAAGGCCACGAAATGTCCACATCTATGCAGCGCTAAAAACTTTGTTCACTTTACACAGTACAAAGGAGGCCAAATAAATGCAGAAACTCAAAGGAAAAAAAACATGAGTTCTTTCAGAGGCCAAATAAATGCAATAATTAATAATACAAATTTCTGGATTAAAAACAGTCTAGGAAAGGATGCGTCACTGAACATCAACATAATAAAATTTCCATCCTCTCTCTTAAAATATAAGGTAAATTATTTTTTTTGGCCAAAAAAATATAAGGTAAATTATACTTATTTCTATGAAGACTATTTCTCAACACAGGCTTGAAAGAATTTCCAAGGAGTTTATGTATTTTCTAACTTCTATTTGTGAATTTCCAAGAATTAGGGACCACTATGCTACATGATTCAAGATATAATGCATTCATAAAAGATGACAATTGAATACAGAGGCGAGGATCAGTGCATCTTAGCCTCACAAAAGACACATCATCTAAATGTGCCCATGAGCAATCCACAACAACCAATCATTTCTTCTTGATTAAAGGGTAATCTTCTCCCGAGACACATTGCTTTCATTGAAAAGTTGGAAAACATATTGATGTTTGCATTTCTGATAAAGTCACTCATCAGATCTAACAAGTCTAATGATAAGCCCATGATGGATCATCAATCAGAAACACAATGGTATACTTAATTCATGGTTTCAAATCCAAGCAAGACAAAACCAACAATAACCAAGTTAAAAACAAACATATACCATACCTATTGTAGAACGGTCCGCTAATTATATAAAGTAAGGGGTCAACAATAACGTGATGTCTCTGAACTTAAGTGATGAGAGGAACCCATTTCTTAAATCACGAGATGAATAAGCTTGAAACAATGTTTACGCTTGTTTGATGAAGAAATAGAAAAATGAACCACTACCGCGTGAGATTAACTCTAAGATTGACCTTGAGTTGCATCGAACAAACAATCTCATCTCTCTACTCCATTTTTAAAAGCATCATGAAAATCATAATAATTCAGGAGAGATCACCGTTTTGATATATATACTATGGATAATTTATAAATACACATGAAGAAGAGGAACCAGAGAGAATCCACATTGTAATAGAAAAAAGATGAAGGCAAATTAATTACATGGCCACCATTAGAGGTATTAAATGACTGCGATCTAAGTTTTTTGTGCATTTCATTTTGCGAGATTAAATTATCTTTAACAAGAATAGATTTGGCTTTCTGTGCCAGAGCTCCCCAGAATCTTGACCTGGAGTCGCCCTTGAGGGAGGCACTCTCATTTGCGTCAAAGGCCTGCATTTTCTCAGAGAAAAGTGCAAAAAAAAAGGTAGATTTTAGAGAAAGGGATCAGGAGTAACCTAATCCAATGATGAACAAAAAAATAAAAACAAGAAATCGGAAATGCAATTAAATGAATAGAAACAAACCTTGGATCTGAGATGATCAGAGGCAAAAGCGGAGTCTGTGTAAGCGAAGGAAAGAGCGGGATCGCGATGAGAGGCGAAGGCTTTGATGGCCTAAGCGGCAAGATGGAGAAGCAGAGGAAGAAGGAGAGAAAGAATTTCCAAGGATCGATTCAACTATAAACGAACTCAAATTTCCGTGGTTGCGAGCGTTATAGAATAATCCATGCTTCCAATAAGAATGGGCTGAGAAAAAGAGTGAGAGAGGCAGTAAAATAGACCGCTGAAAGTTTTAATTATGGGCTTTAATTATTAACTCGTCTGAACGATAATGCTTCCAAATATGCAATACAGTGCATAAATGGAGGATCTTACAACATGTAATTGACAATATACTAAAATTGATGAATCTTCTAAAGATTGATCAGTTTTAGAAAAATGGGGATGGAACATTTGTGAATTGTTGAATGACAATTGGATTCCTTTTGGAGGATTAAAGCTTTGCCTAAAGTGTTGCATTACTTTTGGAGATGATTGGTAAAATATTATGCTGATAAATAAATTTTTGTATAGGAAATGGTAAAGAAGCTAAGACTTGTGCATTGTCTATGAAATAGAGCCTGACACTATTGAACATGTTTTTCTGTTGAACACTTGTAATGTGATATGTAAAATGTCTTGTGTCACCTGTAATTAGTTTTGTAGTTGTATAACATCAGATCAAGGGTAGAACTTTAAAAGTTGTCTCCTAACCCTATAAATGTTTAATAAAATGCCAACTACTAGTAACAAGAATAATTACAACCCTTTTTTGTATGCAAAGGTTTTTAGTTAGAAACAATTGGTTCCATGGCAACAAGAATAAGCACATTTTTCAAACCTCAAAAAAATGCAACATAAAAAAATTATTGATTTTGAGTTGGAGAATGCATTTTAATAGACTGCATTTTGTCCCAAATGCATTTATATTTGGATAAATGTTGAATTCAGAATGCATTTACTTTACCAAAAAAGGAGTTTTTTTTGCTCAAATTGAAATGTATTTTAAAAGAATGAGTTACTAAATGCTGGAGTTTGCAAGCTAACGGACTCTTGAATCCAAAATGCAATTTAAACCCTAAAAAGTTGTTGTCAAACATGTACAAAATAGGTTGTTTTAGTAGTCTTCATCATTGGATTGCATGAGATATGTGCCTATACCTCTTTTATTTAGTATGTTCTCATTGATATCTCTATATAAATAATTTGTGGATCCATAATATATAATCATCAAAATATAAAAAGCCTTAAGCCTAAAAAACATGAGTTAAGCAGTTAAAATCAGAGTTCGCAAAATGAGCCCTATAATCAATCAACACATGAATAACAAAAGACGCTTTACAGAGATATGCCAAGATATCTAAGCCCCTAGAGATCTCCCCGACATTCCAGTACTAGAACTATTACCTGAAAATATTAAGAGTAACAATGAGACAACAGTCTCCGTAACCAAATTCTAACTCATTGTATATACCGACGTGTGCCAGTGAGGTGTTAAGTGGAATGGAATAAAATAGAGATATATATAATATTATGAATAAGTCATTCAAATCTTTTCCGTAACAAACCAGTAGTTCATTAATAAAATATTGTCCATTCCAGTGCAACCGTAGCCACCTAACGGTCTTACTCATGTGGATGCAGTTGTAGCCAACCACCAATGTCTCAGTAATCAGATATGGTCCGTTTAGGTGCAGACATTACCACCTAACGGTTTTTGCTCCTGTGGATGCTGCCGTAGCCACGCACATTTGCTTCTTTAACCATATATCATCCATTTTGATGCAGCCGTAGCCACCTAATTTTCCACTTCGGTGTAGCTGTAGCCACCTCACGGTTTTGCTTACGTGGATACATTCATAGCCACCGACCGCATCTCATGTATCAGACATGATCTGTTTCGGTGCAGCTGCAGCCATCTAACAGTTTTGCTCTTGTGGATGTAGTCGTAGCCACCCATCAATTTCTTTTAATAGCAAATATATTTTTTCCAAAACCACTAGTTCCACAGGACTTTGTCTTTCTAATTTTTTTAATTAGAAAATCTATAGATCATTTCATCGCAGCAAAATATCAAATTAATTCAAATGCTAAAACACTAGTATATATGATAAGTGGAAAGTGGTTACCTCTCATCAAGCAACGATAATACTATCACAACGGTAATCCCCTGCTCAAAATCAACAATTTTTCACAATCAATCTACACAATTTAACATTACCACACTTTAGTTTGATAACTAATTTAGGTGGTAAAAATAACAACTTAGGGACTTAAACCCCTCTAGAATTTCCAATACCACATTAGACCACCACTAAATATATATATATATATGCGCATATATATATATATTTAAAGCCGAAATTATATTCACTTTAGAACTCAAAATACTCATAAAACACAATCCTTTATATACCTCAATATTTCTAAAACTAATAATATCTAAATACCAAAAATAACTCCACACTAAAAATTTAAACTTTAAAGTTTTAAATCTGAAATGAAATATTTAACTCGTAAAAACAAGATACAAGAAACCGGACCGGTGACTAAACTGAACAATAAGTGGGTTAAGGTCAGTGGGTCAAACCGGTGAGAAATAAAAAAATTTAAAAAAAATCTCATCACACATTAATACAATCAACCATTCAAAATTGAAAATTCTAAAAACTAAGTAGTAGATCAAATTATTAACAAAGTAACAATTATCAAACCAATTATATATTTATAGCTTATCTATTATTCATGATTATTTACAATTTCAAAAATTTATCTTAACAAAATATCAAAATATATATGATAAATCTTTTACAATTATGTAATCTCTAAACTAATAATCATCAATATGAAAATTAACATTAATATTATTTAAATATATATTGTTGCTCAGTCCTATACGCTTTAAATTTCATGAACTAGTTGAGCATTGAGTGGGCCACATGTGAGACTCACTTTTTCTAATTTTTTTTCTGTAAAACATCAAACATCAACTCATTGCCAGACTGGCAGTTCCTTGCCTCCTCTCATACGCAACCCTTTAATGCATCCACTACTCCTATTCCTATACACGCAATGCCTCACTCTCTCTCTCTCTCTCACACAGATTGACACTGGCACTGGATGTTAGTCTCATCAGCAGACTAACATTAATAACATTAATAAGCAAACGAGAAGCGGTGTTCAAGCCAGGGAACAAGAAACGGGAGCTAAAGTGTGGTGGAAGAACTCAGAGACGGTAAGAGAGGTGATATGCGGAAAAGTAATGCGAATTCAGAGGCCATGGTCGAAGCTAAGAGGCAAGCCCTCCTCCTCCTTATTATCCTTCATCTCTCCTTCCCTCTCCTCCCCACCAGCCACCTTATACCAAAGTCGGTAAGAGTTGCTGCTTTTTTAAAAAAATAGTAACTCAGTTGACCCCCATCTCGGCGGGTTGACAGAGTTACTGCCGGGTTATGGCGAGTTGATCCAAGTTGAACCGGGTTGTCATGACTCGGATCAACTACTAACTCAAACCGGATTGTGGTCGAGTCACCGGTTTCTGGCTTGCCTCGGCCGGTCTGGTCTGAGTTCCTATACATTGCATAAAAATTTATCATTATCTCCAACAACCCCAAATAAAATATTTAACTAAACTTTAATTGGTCAAATACCCTATATATTAGGAAACTTATACTGAAAAATGAAAAAAAATTCTAAAATAATTCAAATATCAAATAAACAATGCTACTCACAAAAAAATTAATAATAGAATTTTCTCTACTAATATATGGTCTTCTACTAATAAAACTCTTACTAGAAATATCTAAATCCAAAAATATTCTTTAATCAACATAATATTACTTCTATTAAAAAGAGAAAAATATTGACTTTAATAAAAGAAGTTCAATGAAAATAAGTCATTTTACTTACCTAAATAATCTCGAAGCAGAAACTTGAGACTAGAAAATAACTCTCTACAGTCTTCTCTCTTTCACGATATTCCATCTCTTGGTTGTGTGGTATGTGTGTGAGTGGGTGTGTGTGAATAAGGGGGTGTGAATACCCTATCACATGCCCACCCAGCACTTTTCTCTTTTTTAAAAAAAATCTTTCTTCTACAACACTCAACCATTCTCCCTCACTCTTCCCTTTTTCCTTTTCGTCATGCCACCCTCTGCATCTCTTTTTTTATCCTTCCTTAAATCAATCACTCCTCCCTTCTCCATCTACACACATGCAACCTCTATCACTATTTTTTTTAAGATGTTACAACTCTCCCCACCTAAATAGGAATTCTATCCCCAAAATTCATGATAAAAAGAAGAAGAAATCATCCACAACACAAAACACAAAATATAACAAAGATTCCAACCTTAAAGACAACCACAAGCAAAATCATCACACATATACAAGCAAAAGACAATGCAAACATACGTATCGATACTATCAAAGTAGACCAACATGCCTAACACCAGATGAATGAGGGAAATTATATCGCATCCACTCTTATGTTACCCATGTAGCATCTCCTGGTGTTATGCCCTTCAAGAAGACTTTCACAAGCCGAATGGTGTTGTTACTTAATTGCTTGTCCTGGACATCCACAATCCTTTCTGGCTCAGCCTGATAAGTCACATTCACCCTTAACTCAACTTCCTCAGGTTCAATTACATGGGATGAGTATGGGTGATATTTCTTTAATTGAGATACGTGAAACACGTTGTGTGTAATATCCCAAATTGCGTAACCAGGATAAAGGCCAAACTGATAAATTACGAAAGAAAGATAAAGGAAAATTTCTAGAGGAAAGTATAAAGGAAAATATAAAGGAAAAGGCCTAGAGGAAAGAAAGATCATAATTGACTTAATCCCTAATCTTGAGAATTTTAAGTAGAAATGACTAAGGGGCAAAATGGTCATTTGGCCTAAATAATAAGGGTAAAATGGTCATTTTGAATAAAAAGGCCTAGGATAAAAATGTCATCAAATAATAAGGATATTTTGGTAATCATGTCAAAAGTCAACAAAAAGTCAAAGTTGAGCAAAAAAAAGTCAAAGTCAAAGTCAACACAAAGTCAAAGTTGACCAAAAATGTCAAAGTCAACAAAGGGTAAGGTTGGAATTAAGAAAGAGTAGAAAAAGTGATGGCATTTTGGTAATTATGGCAAAAGTAGTAAAGGTGGTAGCATTTTGGTAATTATGAGGAAAGTAAGACAAGTAGTGACATTTTCGTAATTAAAGGGTTTTAGAGTTAAGAACAACTGAAAACTAATTATTTGATGTAGCAGAAGCTCTCAAATGCCAGAGACCTGAAATGAGAAAAATTTAGTTGGGCAATAAAGTATTTAATAAAATTATTACCCAGTATCCAGTGTAGGCAGTTTCAAAGTACGGAGAACAACATTGCCCGAAAGCTCCGAAAAAGTATTTTATTAAAAATTAATTACGGAAAATCCAGGAAGAATTTTGAGGAATGGAAAAGGGCCAGAGCATTAGGGGAAAATATAGGAATTTTTCATGCCCTTAAGTCAAATTGGCCACCGGAAGCCCGTTTTACAGTGTTGCACGCAAATCGAGGAATCCTGATGAGTTACAAGGAAAACCCGGAGATGTTTTGGGCTAGGACATAACGCCATCTAGGCAAGAAGGCCTAGGGAATGGTGCCACATGAGAGAGAAAGTCTTTGGAAAAATAAAAAGGTCGTTACCCGAATAAAGGATATTTTACGGAAATGAGTGCCACTGGATCAAGTAACTGGTCAGGCAGAGACCCAGTCAGCCCAACAAGACGCCTACGGGAAGCCAAAAGTCACTTTTCAGCAAGCAATGAGGCTAGGACAAGTGGCATACTCTCGTCCAAGTATTTTCAAACTTGGTCTCCAAGACTTAATCTCCTCCACACAATATTTCAAGAAGCAAATTAAGTAGGAAATTTCCTCTCTCCTCCCTCACAAATCTGACCTCCCTCTCTATCTCCTTGGGTAGATTTTTCTCTTCCCTCTCTCTAGCCAAAATCATGCCATGTTCAAGTGGAAGAGGAATAAGAAGCCTCTCACCACACAAGGTAACCATTTAAGCTCTCCAATCTTCATCTTTTCTCAAGCTAGCAACCTTCTACTACCCTCTACTTGGTTTGGCTTCTTGAATGAGCCTCTATTTTTTGGAAGATGATGGCTAGGATTTCAGTATTTGAAAATGGAAAAGAGAAGGCTTTAAAGGTGGTAAATGGTTGCAAGCTCTTCCTTGAGTAGTATATGGTAGTTTGTTGGTTGTTGATGGTTATTTTGGTTGTTGTAAAAATTATGGGAAGCCCAATATTATGGGGAGGTGCTGCCCAAATTTCTTTTGGCCTAAGGGGAGATGTATTTGAGTTGATCAATTTTATAAAAAGGGGTTTTGGAGGCAAGAAAACACATGGTATGAACAAAGTTTGGAAAACCCATTTTCCCTTTTTATTGTTGTTTTTTGGCCAAGTCTAGAAAAAAATAGAAGGGCTGTGTTTTTGGGTGTTTTAATAGTTCCATTGGCTTTAGAATGATGTTTTGTGTAGGGTAAAGCCAAGAGATAGATTTTAGAAGCCTTAAGGGCCATAAAAACCAAGGCTTGAACTTGTAGGACTCTTGAAAACCTAAATAGGGGTTTAGTGCGTTTTTACAAGTTTTATGGCATCTTGGTGGGTGTATGTTTATATGAGTATTGTGCCATGATTTTAGGGATTTGAGACCATCAAGAGCACATTTGGAAGTAATCCAAGAGAACTTTGGCAAAGGTAACAAGACTACTAATCTCCTCTTATGTTTATGAAAATGAGTTGTAAATGTTACATGAACTTTTAAGATGATTAAAGTGCATGATTTATGTATGAAATGTGACTTTTGTGCTATGACCATATGCATGATAAAGTGTAGTTTGATGTGTCACATGTTTATATGATCATACACATGCTTTAAAGTTTTGTATGCACATTCACAATATTTTGATTATGTAGTTTTGCTATTGGAATTCCCAAATCTCATTCTGCACCAACTAATCATGTAGGTGGAAGCTCAAGCAAGGGTAAGAAAAAGGTTATTGATGAATGAAGATGTTGCTCTTACTTGCATGATTTTTGTGTAAATATATGAGTTTGTAGACTCTCCATGAAGTTGTTGTGATTGTAACCCTTAAACCTCAATATGAAGTAGCATGTAAATATGTAATGATGCATGCATGAAAATGGGTTAAAAGTGCTAAGGAATGGTAAAGAGATAATTATGTATGATAGAGGTGGGTTAATAAACCAAAAAAGAGGTTTTGATGAATTTTAAGAAAAGTTGGTTTTTAAAGCTAAAGGGTTCCAAAGGCCTTGAAAAACCGAACAGTTTCACGTGGCAAATAAAACTAGCAAACGAGCTCTAATTGAGGTAAAACTTCTAGTCAGAAACTACACATACTAAGCTTTAAAATGATATATATTTTTCTAAATTTGGATGTGTATACTAAGAGTTATGATTTTCCAAACTTAAGGGAAAAATATGGAAAAACTAGAAGTGACCATTGGAACAGTGCACTTTTTTGGAATAAACTAATTCAAATGGGCAAGAATTGGAACCAGTGAGTATTTTTACCCTATATATCACTTAATAAACTAAATTTAGAAATTGGAACCACTTAGTTTTGATTTTTCTAGAATTAATTATGATTTTTCAAAGTTAGGCCAGAAATCTTGAAAATGGGCTAGTGAACAGTACAACGTTTTTAAAGAAAAAGAAAAATTTTTCAGTTCACTAAAAGGCCAATTTGAGTCATCTAAAGCCCAATAGTGGTTCTAAAGTGATCTAATATGAAGAAATAGGGGGAAATAGGAGGTGTTACATTGTACACCCTCGACAAGTTTGGCGGCAGGGCGATTCAATAGGTAACTGATCCGATTCCTTCTAAAATCTCGTATGAACCAATGAATCAGAGAGTTAACTTCTTCGCTTTAATAGATCTACCAATACTAGTCACCGGTGAAATCTTAAGAAACACACAGTCACACACTTCAAACTTGAAAGGTCGACACCGTTTATCCGCATAGCTCTTATGTTTACTCTATAAGGTCAACAATTTTTTATGGATACAATACACAAAGGTGATAGGCACTTTCAACCATACAACACCTCAAAAGGAGCCATCTATATGCTCAAATGGTAACTATTGTTGAATGCAACTTCTGCTAATGGAATATGCTCATCACAACTACCTGGAAGTTCAATAGCATAAGCTCTAAGCATATCTTCCAGGGTTTGTATTGTTCTTTGTCTGACCATCGGTCTGGATTTGATAAGCCGTACTAAACTTCAATTTTATCCCCAAAGCCATATGTAGAGACTTCCAAAAATAACTATTTCGGACTGGTAAAAAGTGAGATGACTTAGTCAACTGATTGATGATAACCAAATGGCCTCATTACTATTTAGGACTAGCAGTAAACCCATGATGAAATTCATAAATATGCTATCACATTTCCATTTAGGGATTTCCAAACTTTGGAGTAGCCTAGGAGGTCTCTAGTGTTCAATAATAGCTTTCTGATATGTCAAATATCTCAACACAAAATTAGTCACATCCCTCTTTATGTTTGGCCACCAATATTGTTGCTTTAAGTCATTATACATCTTAGTAATCCATGATACATGGCATACTTGGATGAAACTCTTTCAAAATGGTTTTCTTGATTTCATCATTATTGGGGACACAAATTCTCTTCTTGTATCTCAAGATATCTCCATTCCCAATGTCATAATCTAGGACTCTATCATGCTTTAACTCCTCTCGAATCGTGCTTAATTGATCATCCTTTATCTGAGCATCCCTCAAGTCTTAATAAAACCCATATTCACTAAAAACTGCATTTAAAGTAGCATTCTCTAGGTCTAAGACTATATGAAGATCTCTTAATCCTTCAAGCCATCTTTGCTCCTCCAAGGTCATACAAAACAAGTGCACCGACTTATGACTTAAGGTGTCTGCAACCACATTAGCCTTGCCAGAGTGATATTTCAACTCAAAATCATAATCCTTTAGAAATTCCATCCATCGGCGTTGCTTGTTATTCAACTCTTTTTGGTCAACCAAGTATTTCAAACTTTTATGGTCACTAAATACTTCAAACTGTGATCCATACAAGTAATGCCTCCAAATCTTCAAGGCAAAGACTACTGCTGCTAGCTCCAAGTCATGGAAGGGTAATTCATCTCGTGGGATCTCAACTACCTGAAAGTATAAAATATAAATTTGCCATCTTGAATTAAAACACACTCTAGACCCTTTCTAAATGCATCCGTAGATAATACATATGGATGATTAGGGTCGGGCAACATGAGCACTGGAGCTATAGTCAACCTATCTTTTAACTCTTGAAATGCTGCCTCACATTGATCAATCCAAACAAATGGTTGGTTCTTTCTAGTTAACTTAGTCAATGGCATCACGATCTGAGAGAAGCCTTTGATAAACCTTCTATAGTAAACAACTAATCCTAGAAAACTTCTTACTTCAATCACAGACTTTGGGGAATCCCACTGCTACATTGCTTCTACTTTATTTGGGTCAACAACTACTCCATTAGCAGATACTACGTGGCTAAGGAACTTCACTTCTTTGAGCCAAAATTCACATTTTGATAGCTTAGCATATAATTGATGATCCCTCAATATACGCAATGCAATATAAAGATGTTCTATGTGTTCATCTTCATTCCTGGTGTAGATTAAGATATCATCGATGAATACCATAACAAACATATCTAGGTAAAGCTGAAAGATTCTATTCATGTAATCCATGAAGGCTACTAGTGCATTAGTCAATTTGAAAAGCATTACTAGGAACTCGTAGTGTCTATATCTCGTCTGAAAGGCAGTTTTAGAGATATCCTCTGTTCGAACTCTTAGTTGATGATACCCCGCTGATCCAATGAATTGATCCGATAAGTCATCAATTCTCAGTAATGGATATTTGTTCTTGATAATCACCTTGTTCAGCTATCGATAATCAATGCATAATCTTAAGCTTCCATCCTTTTTCTTCACGAATAGAACTGGTGATCCCTAAGGAGATACACTGGGTTTAATAAATCCTTTCCCCATCAACTCTTCCATTTGCTTCCTAAGCTCAGCTAACTCTACGGGCACCATCTGATATGGAGCCTTAGAAATGGGAGTAGTACTAGGCACCAACTCAGTTGAGAATTTCACTTCTCTTTTTTAATGTAGTCCTGATATCTCTTTAAGAAACACCTTGAGATATTGTAAAACCTCACATTTTCCCTCTCAATGCTCATATTAGATCACTCTTGAACCACTCTAGGGCCTTAGATATCAAAAGAGTGACCAAAATAGTGAACCAGAAATTTTCAAAACGGAAAAAATGATGTTACTGTTCACTTGTCACTTTTCCAAATCTCTAGCTCAACTTTGAAAAATCA
>JANTPZ010003461.1:0-19874 GCA_025593235.1 Vachellia pachyceras
TATATATACTTAGTCTAAAACTGTCCAAACCAGTGTTTAAGTACTATAAATACTTGAATTTATCTAATACATCAAAAAACTAACTTTCAGGCTAATATTATTTGCATCATTCTTTTAGTTACTTCAGAAAGTCTTGAACCGTTGCATTTCAGGAGTGAGTTTGTTGGTTTGCAGGCATCTCCGGCATGTCTGGACTTTGGATTCCATCGCCGACACGGTAGAGGTGTCCATGTCGACGTACGTATTTCTTCACAAATATTATTTATTATCATCAGGCGCGCGCGCGCACATATATATATTTATCAATTAATTAATAAAAAGCTTCGGTCCGACGGAATTGATATTACATGTAAATTTTTATGTTTAAATTCTTAATCTTGATTCTGATAACCCCTTCCCCCTCTACACGTACTGTTTAACTTTATATATATATATATATATATGTATATGCGTGCTTTTAATGAGGAATGATATCTTTCAAATAAAACAATAACCAGCACCGAGAGACCACGCATGCACAGAAATGGTTTGCCCTAGAGATATTTTCACGAAGTATAAATTAAAAGGACCTGTTTGTTAGAAAAAATATTCAGACTCTACGTTGGAGTGCAGAGAGGTTGGTTCAGGGGCCAGTAAGTGTTGGATCGATATTTATTCTCATGTAATTACTTGATCTGAATTTTGATTGAGTAAGAAAAGCAAGGCTTTAAAACCTTCGTCAAACGGTGATTGTTTAAAGAGCAAAGAATTGTGAAATGATATACTACCAGTACCAGACACGATTCTGTGTTACGTTGCCAGAAATGCAATACTGCATAGGAATTTAGAACGGGATATCAGGGTGTGTGCAGGTAGAGTTTTTAATAAGGATGGTCCAAAAAATGAAAGGAAGACGAGGAGGCGTGGGGGCCCAGAAACCGGCACGGTGGTTGGCATCCACGTGGAAGGAGGTGGACGGAGAATGACAATAATGCTTGGGGAAATTAATCAATTAATTAATTAGAGTTGAGGTGGGTGGGTATGCTGGAGGCGTGGAGCTTGGCTTCGAAGATAAACACCTTGTTTGGGAATTTCATTCCCCGACAGTACACATAAATCGAGATAAAACTATATTAAAATCTGTAAAAACCATTTCAAAATCTATAAAAACTATCTTTAAATCCATAAAATCATCTAAAAATCCGTAAACTCATTTCTCCTAACAGAATTTCTTTCTCCCAAACGGACTCTCAAACACATAAAATGGATTAATCTCTCTCTTTTTTTGTTTTGGCCAACAGATAAAATAAGTTAATCAGTTAAAAGTAAATTAAACTGTTTAGTTTAAATTGATTACACAGTGAACTGCATGATAAGTCTGAATGAAATGACTCTTTTCCAACAACAGCTTGGCCTCCCTCATTCCCCACCCTCATCCCATCTTTACTCTGATTGGTTAATTTAGGAATGTGGTAAAGAAATACTTTTATGTAAATTGAGATAAATATATAAATGAGATTATCTACATGTTTAGAAAATCTTTCCCCCTACACGATGCACACAAGCCAAAATGAAAAACATTTTGAAATCCGTAAAAAAAATTTGGAATCCATAAATTATTTTTAGATTTAATAAATTCTTCTTGGAATCTATAAACTCCTTCATTCCAATAGATTTCCAAACACACGCTATCTCATTTTACAAAAAAAATATTATTAAACGTGTATTTGAATTTAACCGGGCACAATTATTTATTCCACGTAACCTAAAAGGCTTCTCATTTTCGGTTCTCATTTCCGCATCTTCTGCTCCCTCCCTCCCGTTCGTTCGTTCGTTCCCCTCTCAATCTCACTCAATCTTTTGTTGCTCCCATATTTTTATTTTTATTTTAATTTTAAAAGCTTGAATGCTTCCAACAACAAATGGGAAAAAGAGTTGCGGAATATGGATCGCGATGCGGATGGAATGGGCTTAGTTGGGCTTGGCCCGCCATAGGCAACCTTATATGGGCTGTCTTCGCAAAGCCCATTGAGCAGATATGATGGGCGCACAGGATGAGGCTCATTCGTCGGAATGAATTAATTGTTTTTCTCGGAGCACTATGGGCGCCAGAGGGCAAATGGCCCGCTACTTCGTGAATTTTTCGTTAATTATACAATCCTCCCTGGGGACCTGAATTTCTTGCCTCGGAGCCTTCTTTGCTTTCGTCTCCCCAACCTTGACCTTTTTCTCTGCTTCAAGCAAGGCACCTCTCACCCCCCCTCACTCTCTCCCACGTTCTTCGCTTCTCTTCCCACCCTAATTCTCTCGCTTCCCCCGCACTATGAACTTCGGTAGCTCCGATGCAACCAAAATTCTCTCACTATCAGGGCAGCCACAGCTCCACCTCCGCAATGTTTTCGCCGACCTTCAATGGCGTTGTTCTGCTCTTGCCCATAACCTTACCCATCTTCCATTCCTCGACCTCCGAAGCACCCTGTCCAATCTTCAATGCCATGCAAAGCATGCCTTAGATGCCGGCATGACCAATTTTTATCTCACTTGTTCTCCCAGGAGAAGCCCGGCTTGGGCGTCCCTTGCCCAAAGTAGTACTGAGTCTCGCCGCCCTGTAAGGGCCTTGTCGACCGAAGCCATCGAAGAGCGTTTGGCGGGCGTGCCTGTCTATGCACTCAGCAATGCTGCCGAGGAATTCGTGCTGGTTTCGGGCACCTCAACCGGCAAGAATCTTGGGTTGTTTTGCTTTAAGAGAGAGGATGCTGAGGCTCTTCTCAAGCAAGTTGTTAGTATTGACCCAGAAATGAGAAGTGGTTCCAAAGTCGTGCCTGTTGCTTTGAATAAGGTTGACGCTCGCTTCTGTTTTTCGACGTTGTGAGGATTTTCTTTTTTAAAACAAGAAGTGGAAGCTGTGTGTTACTCTGGCGTCTTTTGTGCAGGTCTTCCAGCTCAAGGTCGATGGAGTAGCCTTCAGATTGATTCCAGAGTCTTCTCAAGTACAAAATGCTCTGAGAGTGAGTGGTTCATAACTTTGTCATGTTGTCCTTCAACTACATTTTTATTATGTATGGTGTTCGACATTGGTCTGAATGACTCGAATGCATGTTATTTTTGAACTGAAATAACTATGATTTCTGTTTCATTTTTATATCTATTGTGAAAAATGATGTAATATTTATTCGTTTCTCATCCTATAATGCTTCACTATTATTTCCATTACTGTCGTTATCACCGTTATTGCTGCTGCTGCTATTATTTTTGGTGAAAATATCTGGAATATACCAAACTAAGGGACAAACCATTTATAATGATGAATATGTCTGTGGAAGAATGCTTCTGTGTCTGGTAATGATCAGTTGATAGTTTTGCAGTCAAAATCGCATGTCATAGATTGGGCTTCCGTACTTGCATACACTACATTCCAAGTTGTCCTCTGCTGAGTTCATATTCCCATCTGTGTGAATCAGTAGAAGTAAATTAAGTAAAACCTTTGGATTTTCACCAATTCCAACAACTAGAGGTTGACTGGACAGATTGACAGGCCATATCTTTTTTAATCAAACTGGCCTGTTAGTCCATTTTTTTCACAACACTAGTCTTGCATGTTGAAAATGTGATGGCTGTGAACTGGTAAAGTTAGCTGGATGACCTGATACTTGTGCTATACAGTGAGGCTATGGGTGCTTTGTGATTAACAGGAAAGGGAGAAGTCTGGCTTTGCTTCCAACACCTTTTCCGGCGTTCCAGTTTTCCAGGTTTTGTTTTCAATCTGGATATGTCGTTTGTGGCTTGCTTCCTATGTGCAATCTGTTGACAGGATTTGTGGATGTTTTTAAATATGTCTTTTGTTTTGGATCAAAACGCTTTGCCACACATTAATGTTATACGAGTAAAGGGCATTTATGCTTTCGAGGATGTAAACTTAGTTGAACTTATAAAGAAAGGATTGAAAAAGAGAGAGCGAACGAAGTCTATGTTTGAAGTTCAGGTTCTTCTATTAGCAATATACTAACAGTCTGAAATTATGGATAATCCTTTTATAACATAGCGTCTGTTCCTATCCCTTAATTGGCAAAAGTTGAGAATGTTGTGCATTATTGAGTGCACGATTATAGATACCCATACACATTAGAATTATATGCTTAAACGAGGTGGAGGGAGTAGTAATACGAGTTTATTTATTAGTAGGCTGAGAATATGTACCTCCTCCCCTTGCCGTCACAGAGAAAATTAATGACATGGAAATCTGCAAGCTTTAGTCTCACTCCCTGCCTCTGCTCTTATTCTCCTTTTTATTTTTTCTTTTCTATGGAAGGGGTTTGGGTGCCTTTGGAATCTGGTTATTATTGGTCCTGCTGATGATTGAATTTCAATTTTTTTGTCAATTGGCTGCCATAATACAGGATAGATAGCTCATATTCTGGAATCTGAGTGTAGCTGAATGTGTTGTAATTTTGATATGATCATGAAAATTGCTACTCATCTTATAATCTGGCGTATTCTGCATTTCAGAACATATCACGCTCTCAGTAGTTGCTATTTGCAAGTGCTGCTGCGGCATATACGAGTTTATTAAACAAATTTGATCTTGTTTGAAACTGAAGTATATTTTCAAATTCTATATTCCACTCTAAGTTGGAATGGCATTGCATGTTGGGTCTTATGCTTGATTTACTTGTTGGCAAAAAAAAAAAAAGGCTTGATATACTTTTTTGGGAGGGAATTGAATATCGTCTTTTTTTTTTTTGAGTTTATTCCTGAATCTGAATGACGTCTCATTTAATTAGGATTAGTAGGTCATAAGCGTAGCTACCAGGGAACTGCGTTTACATGATTTGAGTTGATGAGAATTGACGGATTGTAGGTGGAACACTTCCTATTATTTTGTGCTGTCGTTTCCAATATATGCATGAGTGTGACATCCTGGAATTCCCTTTGTTATTTCTTGCTGACAGCCTAAAGAAAATTCATTCTCTCAGAGGTCAGAGCATGCAATTATAAAAATCTTCATGTGTTTGGTCCATAGGACCCTAAATCTAGGCCATCTAAAATTCCGTTTAGTTACTGTTCCCAGAAATTCCAGCAAGCTCATACCTGGAATCATGCCACTTTTTTTTTCACCTAAATCATTATCCACGTCTTCCACAATTATGGTTACGACTCTTTTAGATTGCTGAAAACTGTAGACGCATCTTTAACCCACAATACACAGATTCCCTGTTTGTATCCTGCATCTATTCTCTCACGTATGGTACTTGTGATACTGTTCATTGTCATAATATTTTATGATTATGCTTCGTTTGTGCGAATGTCTCAGTTATACTCTTGCTGAATCCGATGTTCTGAATTGTGTCCTTTGTTGGTTTTTCAGTCCAGAAGTTTGGTATTAAAGAGTGAGAAGAAGAGATATCGTCCATTTTTCTTTAGAAAGGTGTAGTTGAAGTACCTGTACTGAATCACCTTCTGTAAGGCACTCGTAATCCAACTGAAAATTATTTGGTTCTCATCTTCTGGAATTTTGCAGGAGGATTTAGAAAATTCGCTTCAAAGGGCTTCCAATCAGCAGAATCAATTAAATCCTATCTTCAGACCGGGAGAAATCCAGGTACAGGCTATATTAACAATGGTAAATATGAAACAATGGACATTAAGGGTCACTATTGAAACCAAGATAATATAGGGCTGTCTACCATCCATGCCAGAATGGATTAAGTTTTCCTAAGGACCTGCTAGTGGAGAAAGGCTAGTATGAGGCCAGTCTCCTCAATGGCTGACTTGCTGATTTAGTGAACTAATCTGTGAGTTATATTTTTCAGGTTGCTGTTCTCGAGGAAGTAATAAATGGAATGAAGGTGAGCTTGAACGCTACTTGAGAAGATAATATAAAAGAAAAGATCATCATTAATATGTTATTCTCTGTCCTAAATTGGCCGTAACAATTAAATGACGTTGCAGGAAAATTCTACATGGGAGGATATTGTTTTTATACCTCCTGGATTCGATGTCTCATCTGATTCCAACCAACAATGAGGGATGATCTGGGAATGGAATTTATTATTCTTAGCTTACCTATTTCCATAATTCTGGTATACCCTCGAGTATACCAAAGGATTGCTAGAGTAGGTTCGTCCATACAACATGTTCTTACTTCGAGGTTCCAACTCTTAAACACCGCAAATAGGGAGATGTTATCGCATTATATGAGAGATAGATTGGATCTTTTATTCTCAATTGGATCAGCACGGCCTCCCTATTTTTCTTCTGATCCATGTGGAAACTCCCATATTGTTCTGCAAATGTACACCCATTGAAAGTTACAAGGCGTGATAACTGACTGGTAAAATTTGGGACTATGATTTTCATTTTATTTTTCTTGGACGTAGGGTTCATCTGAGATGCTATGCCATTATGATTGGATTCAGATGTTATGATGCCTAGATCATTTGTATATTTTCATTGTCCACGAATCCTAGCGATGTCACACGGCATCCCTTTTTCTTGTGAACATTTTTACAGATAAAATAATGACTTATAAAACAGTTTCCAATTATCATTCTATATAAATATTTAGAATGTAAGTATTGAATAAGGATAATGGTAAATTGATGGGCTTTGTATTCAAAAGGGTTCAGAAGAAGTGTGTGTAAATAGTGTGGATAGGAGGTTAGGGGGGCAAAGGAAAGGAAGTCAAAGAAGTATTAATATGGAGATTCGGTGTTTAGCTTTGGACAGTGCCAGACACATGCATACCCATCCTCTGAATGTATCATTTGTTGATATGTAATTTATAAATATTTTTACAATTAGTAGTACCTTCTATCTTTAATATAAGAGTAGTTTGTTTTTTAAGATCAAGGAAGTTAATTAATTGATATATTTATTATTATTTTTTAAATTATTTTTTTTAGTTTGTAAACTGACATATAATCTACTTATACACATAATTTACAATATTTATTATAATTAAGTAATTTATTTATTTATTAATCTCTTTAAAAATGTTAATTATCTTTTATAATTTTAAATGTGAAACTTGTCTCTAATATCTTTTCAGCACAGCTAAATTGTGTGACAGTGTGAAAAATGAGAGAAACGTAGCATGGTGCCCTTTTGAATTAGTTTTTTAAAAAAAAACCATTTCTGTTACTGTACAAGCCGAATATAGGGAAAGAATTTTATCCTATAAATCATATGAAAATAATTATTTCAGTAGGACCCACCCAAACATCCATAAGTCTTAGATAGGAGGCCTTGATTAATGATTGTGGACCCACCTCGGCCCCTAATCTCGGCCCATAGCCCATTTCTAATTAATTAAAATGAATATATTTATGCATATATCAATCACCGCCTCATTTTTTTCCTTATTATTTTTGGTTTGAGTGCCTTGCCTTCCACGCTTTATCCTTTCTTTTATTTAATTATTTATCATTTTCTCTTCCTTCCTTAATTTGCTCATTCCCTCTCTGAATCATTTTCCTTGCATTTTGTCATCATCCTTGCATATTCACACACTTCTTATTATAACCAAACTCACTCTAATTTAATTTTTTTAAAAATATAGAGAAAAACATGTTTAACCTTACTTCCTTATATGGGCAAGAATACAATCATTTATTTAAATAGTTATAAATTAGATTAGCCCCTATTTTATTTTGATTCAGAAAAAAGAAAAAGAAAAGAGAATATTTTATGTTCAATGCAGTCTCAACAACTCAATAATAAATAAATATAATGCATACCCACCTCCCCTTATCTTCATCGTGATCTCTTAAATATTATTTCCTTTCTCCATTTTCATTTTTTTTAATTCTAAAATATCTTCTTTCTTTTTGTAGACCAAAAAAAACTTCTCTTCAATGAGTGCCATTTAAATACATATTAAAATACAAGAAAGAATTTGCTGTAGGCCATAGATTTTCGCCCATGAACAGAAAAAATGTATTTATTTTTCTTGAGTGAAGTTCTGCAGGACAAAATAATTGAAATTCTCAAAAGCAAAAAAAAAAATCATCTCTCATGATGAATCGTACACAATGATATATTTTTTATGAGCCAAGCCGATCTTAATATTTACTTCATATGAACGCTTAATAGTGCTTAACAGCTGTTGTAAACCTGATTAGATGAGCATAATCCATAGTTGATTTAGGGTTTCTTTTTTAGAATAATTTTTATGGATTTCGAGGTAAAATTTGGGTTTTAGAAAATAACCTTTACGGATTCCGAGATAAAACATATATTTTAAAAAGTGATTGTATTTAGGAAGTTATTAACTTTTATAGAGTAAGAAAGAAAAAGTAAGGAAGAGAAACTTTATTAGGAGAGTGGGTATAATTTGACAAGAAAATAGTTTTTCAAAACTTAGGTTTCAAACCGAAATTTTGTATCCAAAATAACTTTTCTGAAAATGTGATTACTTAAACAAAACTTAAGTTTTGAAGTAAAACTTAAGTTTTGAAATCAAATCTATGTTTCAAGAAGAGAAACCAACCAATCTCTTAGATCACGTTCTAGTTGTTACACCATAAGTATTATCTCAAATAGTAGAACCTAAGTGGTGTCTGATTTGTCTAAGTTCCTGTCTTATTACCATAATCAAAATAAAATTCATCTTCTATTATGTTGATTGTGACCTTAAGATGCAGCAATATTATTATCTGTTTCTGTTCGGAGATATCTGCCATTGCTGAAAAATCATGTCCAAGTTCAAGAAAACTACAATTATTGCTAACTAATATTTTGTGAAATCATGTCCAAGTTCCACATGTTCTTCCAATTCCTTCTCTAATATCAATACTGTGTGAAATTCTGAACTAAGGTATGGATTTTTAGATTTTTGAGACTGGATATCTTGCATATCATTAGCTGATTAATTACAGCAGGAATTGCAAAGGATGATTACAAATGGAATGAAAGATGTTAATCAGTCCACTCTTGAAGTTTTGAGGTAATTTGTGTAGAACTGGAGGCAATCTCATTGAACATTCCAAGGTAGATCACTAATCACTAATAATGAGTTATCCCATCTCATTTCTTTGGAGTGGATTGTTAACTATGAAAAGGAGTTCATCTCATTTCCAGAAACACGGAACATCTCAATATCGCCAGAAAAGAAGAGCACGCAGCAATTGGTGTGACATAGGGTTTGTTTGGTTAATCCGTTGGGAGAACGGACATAGATTCTAAAGTAAATATGTGAAAGGAATTTTGTCTCGATAAACGCATAAATGACTTTTGAATGTCCAAACGGACTATCCAAACAAGCCTATATATGATTTAAATTCGGGTAACAATAATTTGGGAGTCAAACCATTAAATATGATTGCATGCACCACTATTCCAAATAATTTAATATTATCACTAATTAAGTAGCAAATGCCCACCTTTATTAATCCCCATTTATGAAATCTCAAATGCCATGAATCTCATCATTGAGCTCCTGGGGATAATTAAATCGCCATCCTTTCACTTAAAACACAAAAGCTGTGGTTTGGTGAATTTTATAACTTTAAAGTGATTAAATTAACTGATGCAACAAACAGTGAGACTATCTCAATGTTCCTCAACCATCCAATCCTTATCATGACTGCCACTTTTGTTGTATCCATCAATTTCACTATCCATTAATTCTATATATCCACATTCATCTGGTTGCTTTGTGCTCTCATTATCATTATTAAATAAACTTCAATAATCCAACCCATAGGACTTTCAAATAGATATGTACAGATAATTAACACTAGATAGCATCTCAATACAACTACAAAATAAATCATATAAAGTATGTGTACATCTTTATTTTTAAAGTTCTTTTACATTTCTAAATGTATGGGCTAATCATTGGGTTGATTTTGATTTTAAATGTAAGACACCAATATAATTTGCCTCCCATATTTATCATTAAATCCCTCAAACTACCCATACCCATATTCTATTGACAATAGTAGCAATTGAATTCAAATAGGTACAAGACAAGTGTTACACAAGCATGTCTTGAGGAGATTAAATCATATTTCTTACCATTGACCAATTTACCTAACTTCCTTGAAACACTCAAATGAGTTAAATAGTTCATACATTTATGAGTGACAGAGTATTGTATATTCTTGAATTTTACTAATTTTTCAAAAATTTCATTCTTACTTTTATAATTGATATTGGCTATTGCCTCAACCCCCAAAGCTCTTTCAATGAAAAAGAAGAGTGGACATGTATAATGGCCGAAAGCATCTATCATATGAACTGCCTTCACCACCCTGCTTCTTGTTTTCTTTGCAAAAGGAATCATAAGAAAAGAAACAAAGAAGAATGCGTGCTTCATGTTTCATGGATGTGAAATGAATTAAAGAAGGAAAACAAAATAACCCCCAATATTAGCCATATATACACATAAAAATCAGGTCCAACGCCTTAAAAAGTCATCCCATAGTTTCATTAATAAGGTGTCATCATTTCATTTGAGATGTCTTTTGCAGCAAAGGTTGGAGATTCTGTCTGGTTTTGCTAGCTAGCTGGTGATTCCCACTCACTTGTTGTATGAATCTCTCACTCCTCTCTAATGCATTATCCCTAGACATTAGGTGAGAAGCCAATCTCCATGGTGGTCCTTCAATTCAAATATGTTTCATCATATTATAACTAATAATGAACCTGTTTCCTGCATAATTCAACGCAAACCCAAAATTAATAAGGCTCATGTAATAATATACCACAAAAGATTTTCAGGATAAAGTCACCTCTCATCCTACAATTCACTAAATGAATTGGGCTTACATGGATTGCATAACGTTATTTAATTCTATCAATAATTAAAAATTTAGATAAATTGTTAATCAAGAGATTCCTCTCAATAATTTTATTGAGTATTTTCTTTGACTTTTCTTTATACCCTCTTCACTTAGCTTTAAACTAGTTGATCCACCCTTCTAACTCCTTCAAATTATTTTCTATTCATGAAGAAAAATGTTACCTATACTTTATTTAATTTATCTGCCATTATTGGTCCTGACACATACTCATTCCAAGATATTGCTTTTGGTGAGCAGTGACAGTGAGCACTGCCCTATCCAATGTTTGGACCATCTATGAGAAGAATATCCCTTGTCTTCTGTAGAATTCAATTGATTCCAGCGAGATATAGTTTTTTTTTTCAGGTTTCGAGGTTTTGTTTTGCTGCTTGATCTCCTCGAAAAATGATGGCAAGTTCATGCGGATAATACAGCTGTGATTTCATCTGATTAATAGGCTGTCTAGATCTCATCTCATATAAACTAATTGGATCAGAGGATCCATATGAGAAATTGTTTTTATACAACAAGACAAAGTGAAGCTGATGTAACAGCCAGAGACAAAGGGAGCAGAAAGAGTTATCAGTTCTCAGTATCACACATCTCAACTGGATAACTATGCCACCCCATATTTCTGCTACTCTCGTGACTCTGTTTTTAAAACTTGAATTTTATAATCTGAACATGTTTGAATTTCTTACAGCTGAAGATGTTGGAGGAGGATGCTGACTCGGACTTCATCCCGCCACGTGTAAGCATCTTAATGGATCCACTCATGATTGGCGGTCCCCATGAAACACGTAATACATAATATGCCTTGGTGGCTTTATTCTCTTTCCATACTTCACCCAGTTGGCATCCACCACCTATTGAATTCCCATTCTTCTCTTCTCCCACTATTGAATTCCCATTCTTCTTCCACTTCATCTTTCTGTCTTTTCTTTTTCCTAAATCATGCCAAAATGAGATTTTTTTTTATGCAAAGCAAAAGGTTAGTATATTTGTTAATAAAATCATGTCCCTCATAATAAATACACAGAAACTACACGTAACTTCTTTAGGTTTCATCTACAAGGGGATTTTGTGCATATTTTCCCTCAGTACCAAGTGTGTTATATCTGTGAAACTTTAAAATTTTTCAAGAAAGATTTGTGTAGATTCTGAAAATAGACTTAATAAGGATTTAAATTAATATGCTTAACCTCTTATCACATGCTTTGTCTCAAATAAACATGTTATGTAAAGTAAATCAGGTGCTGATTATCAAATTGTCAAATCAACAAATGGGAATAAAACTTTTTTAGACCACATGCATGTTGGATGCTTAAAAACTTCTATTAAAATCATAGTAACAAAAACCTGCACCTAAATCTACATCTCCAATCAATTGTTTACAAGTCGCTGATGATGCATACATGTGATTCCTTTCACTGCATAACTCCACTGTCTAGTTTTCACTTACATTTTAAAGAACAATGAGCTCAACTACTTGAGAAGTCAAATTCTTGTATTATTGGGTCTCTTTAAAATTCCATATAAATGCTTTTATATGTTATTGTCCATTGAATCCATAAAACGAGAGCTAACGATAAAAAAATTCAAATTTTGAGACGGTCTAATTCTTCACAGAAAAATGGGGTCTACATAATAATGAAATAGCCTTAAAAAAACAGAATCATTGTGCATAACATCCTCTGAATGGACCCAAGAGAAACTAATAATAGTGTGTAACCAATGCCTAAACAAAAGCTTCCAGCTTCCAAAAGTTTGCTAAGCTGGCACCAGCTTCATCCCCCTCTCTCTCTGTTATTTCTTACTCACGCGTCGCATCCCCACCCATTCTCCTTCATCCCCTACATATACCCACCTCTTCCCCACGCACTTATTCACATCACAACTCACAATCTTCATCTTCTCTAAAAAAATGGCTTCTTCTTCTCCTTCTTCAAATGGGTCTTTGATGCCATTACTTGTGGGCATAGTGGTTAGTTCAATGATGGTTGCCTGTTCCGGTAACTTCAACCAAGACTTTTATCTAACATGGGGTGGTAACAGAGCTAAGATCTTCGGTGGAGGTCAGCTTCTATCTCTGTCTCTGGACAGAGTCTCGGGCTCCGGCTTTCAGTCCAAGAGAGAATACCTCTTTGGCAGGATTGATATGCAGCTCAAGCTCGTTGCTGGAAATTCTGCGGGAACTGTCACTGCTTATTACGTATGTTTAATTGTTGTTGTTGTTATATTAAACTTCTACATTTCAAGTAAAGCATGCTTCTTCACTTCCATTAGACGTATTCCTTTCTTCTTATTTCATTATACTTTTCTTTTTCTGGTTTGAAGAAGTAAAAGAAGCTTTTATTCTTCTTCATTATTGGATTCCTTTATCAAGGCATATCAACCTTTTTAAAGGAACTGTTCATTCACGGGAACTTCTATTTCACTGTAGCTATATAATCCCACCGAAACAAGTCATGCTACAGGATTTTTATTTTATGTTTTTTTTCCTTGGTGTTTGTTAAACTTGAGAATTTGTCAACTTGTCCCATTCATGCTACGTTTGTGACTTCAATATTCTTGACAACGATAGTTTAAAAACTTTGAATACACAAGTGGTATAGCGATTGAATGGCTAAAATAGCTTAAGGATGGAAAGCAAAGGCGAAGAAAAACTCGAAAAGGACTTGGGCCTTAAAGGGGTCTCTGTTTCTTGAACTGATTTCTTGGGGCCGAAGTAATATATTATTAAACAAATTCACACTTTACAAGAAAGTTTCTGTATTTGTGATGCCTGTCTCATGCTGAGACAAGAAGAGCAATCAATCAAAGTGATATCAATAACAAATATTTGCATGTTTTTGGTGCAGTTGTCATCCGAAGGGCCAACCCACGATGAGATCGACTTTGAATTTCTGGGAAACTTAAGCGGTGACCCTTACATTCTTCACACCAATGTCTACACCCAAGGCAAAGGCAACAGAGAGCAACAGTTCTATCTCTGGTTCGACCCCACAAGAAACTTTCACACCTACTCCATCATCTGGAAGCCACAACACATCATGTAAGCCAAAACAATAAACACACACACGCGCGCGCGCGCGCGCGCGTCTAATGAATCTAAATGAATATTAATTTTGCGATGATGTTGGGCTTTGCAGATTCTTAGTGGATAACATCCCCATTAGGGTTTTCAAGAATGCAGAGTCTTTGGGTGTTCCATTCCCAAAGAACCAACCGATGAGGATCTATTCAAGTCTGTGGAATGCTGATGACTGGGCTACAAGAGGAGGCTTGGTGAAGACTGATTGGTCCAAAGCACCCTTCAAGGCTTACTATCGCAACTTCAAGGTTACAGAGTTCCCATCCAAGCCTGCGAGCTCCTTCTCTGACGCAGCATGGCAGACCAATGAGCTTGATGCTTATGGAAGAAGAAGGCTGAGATGGGTTCAGAAGTACTTCATGATCTATAACTATTGTAATGATCTTAAGCGATTCCCACAAGGCCTCCCCACTGAGTGTAGGCGTTCGAGGTTCTGATGGACATGAATAATGTTTATTATTATGGCTTTGATCAGTCGGGCTCTGTAAAATAGTATATCGCTCTGTCTCGTTGTTATTTTTTTATTGTGGTTTCCTCTGCTTTTCCCCCTGTTAAATCTCGCTTATATAGTTATTTACATAATCCAGGGTTCTGAATAAATCTAATTCTTTGTACCACTTTCTCTCTTTCAAGTCTCTCAAGTTGGAATGAGTATGATAATAAATCTAGTTGAGCTTGATACAGTCTTGCACCATCCTGGCAGTAATCATTATATATATATAGATATCAAAATTCAGGCTACCTTCATAAAAGTAGGAAGATGAAAACTTAGATATATGAAAGATAATTGTAATTGCATTTAGAAAGCCAAACGTTGATTGTTCAACTGTTCAACATCTTTAGGATAACAGTTTGGAGAAAGAGTAACAATATACCTGTGAACTTTTACGCTCACAAGTGTAAGAGTGGATCAAAATTGGACTTGTTATTAACATTTAAAAAACACGTTCTGTAAATCATTTACATACTTATTCTGTACTCTGTAAATCATGATTAAAAAGCAATTTTTTAACACTATACAGTGGAAAATTTGGGTGAGAGACATGGGTTGAACAAAAATATTTTACGTAATGAGGAGGCCCCAACCTTTGTGTGGAGCCTTGCTGCTGTTGAGTTGAATTGGCCTGTTGTCCCCAACTCTGTTTCTGTAGATAAATCATTACGGTTTTCAGCCCACATTTCTCTCCCCAAAAAAGAAATACATCAAAATTTCCACATACTCCTTTTATACCTCATTATACCCAATTCGTAACAAATTCGCTCATATCTTACAACCTCGTCACTTCAAATAGAGTTCTGAGTCCAAATAACAGAGCTCGGGATGGATGCAGCAACATTTAAAAGGCTATTCATTTGTTCTCGCTTTGTATCAAAAAAAAACTTGTTCTCACTTGAACGTTAACATAATTAGTATAGGCGTCTCCAACTTGGATTTCTTCAGATAACATCGGACACTTTACAGTATTTTAAAAAAATGGCAAAGTGATGCTTGGCACCTTCAGGGGCTTCCAACTTTCTTCCACCCTTCAATTTTCAATAATTCCTCTACGCCAATACATCCAAAAAAAATAAAAAAAATTTTCAATAACTCTTTGTTCTTTCGATGTGCTTCATAGCTCATAACAGAACTCTTGGATTGTTCAGTTTCTTCAACTACCAATCACATTTCACTCCCATGTGCAAGGCATTTCCGTATAACTTGCAAAAGTTACAATACGCCATATACAAGATATCACAAATAATTCAAAGTCTGCGTGCTACTTTTGCCCGGACAACCTGCCTGGTGAAATGACTTTTTCTTCTATGTAATTTGCGAATTTAACCCTTGGTTGTTGAAAGCTCTGTAATTATTAAACGAGAAAAAACCTCCAATAAGTTGTTTTTACACATTGAATCAAATTGAAAAGGCCACTTATTATACAAGTTGGGCATACCGTGATTCTACAATGGCTGTTGAGATCATCCTTCATCTCGCTAAGGCGTTCCTTGGCTAATTGTTCTGAAGCAAATGCTTTCCTGCAAGCTTCCTTCACCTGAATCATATATGTTATTTCCAGAGAGCAAGACATTCTAAAATGAACACGATGGCGAACTTTTCAAGGGAGACAAATGGGACAAAACGCACTATTATTGTGGGGGAAACAGAAATAAGATGCAGCATTCGGAAAAGTAGAGAAGCAGAGCATGTAAAGGCGAAAAAATATTAGAAACAATTAACAGAAGGGTGATCTTAATCCACTAGTCTTCGTCCAGCTCTACAAAAAAAAAAAGAAAAAGGATTACGTATTCAGATGTTATATAACTTACCTGATTCTCATCAACATGATTATTAGCACCATCAGTCCGTCGTTCTAACATGCTTCTTAGATGAGATATTTCTTTCATAAGGTCTAGAGCAACCTCTTCCGCATCTAAGAACAGATTTCTTGAGAATTCAAATGCTCTCTGAGCATGAAGACGAAAAGAAGCACAGTTCAAACATGTGCAGGGTCCTCTACATCCTCTCGGATTTCTTTTCAGAATCCCCTTTTTGAGACCAACAGTAGGTGTTCTGCGTTTCTCTAAGGTTTTCGTTTGCGACTTCTGACAACAGAGATTAGTATTGATATGCATATCCCCATTTGAAGAACTGTCTCTTTTCGCTTCAGTGCAATCTGATAATTGAAGTGAGACAGATGTAGAATGTTCTCTGGGCGTAGTTTCATTCATAACAGGACTTGAGAGCGTAAGTGGAGAATCTATTTTAGCAACAGAATTTGGCAAGTTAGGAGAACACTCCGTATTGCAATTTCCGTTGACTGGAACATCTATCGTCGTAGCATCTTGGATGGCATTTACCTCATCAACAGTATCACGCATGGGGCAGCTGTCCGTTTCAAGTTCATCCATGGGGGACTCACGGCTTTGAAACAGCAAAGGAGGTTGGGATCCCATACCCCACTCATCTTTCTGGTCCTGACCCAATTTCGGTGCACCTACAAAATTATCAGGCACATTAGCTTCATAGTTCGTATTTAGTCAAAACATCGAATGAAACTCTTTTAGGAGGGGCTGACAACTAATGTTATTTACCACAATCATCCTTGGCAATATCCTTTAGAAATGGAAGCAACCTTTTGTAGCTTACCGAACCAGGTGTTTTGAAGAGTTTCCTCTGCAAACAAGGTTTAAGCACCTGCGCCAAACTCAAACCAAATCTATATTAGCATTGATCCTAATAGCATATTGGCAAAATCACAAAAAGTATGAACAAAAGGCCGCTAATGTAAAAAATTTAAGATCAGCATAATGTACAATCATAGCATTTTTCCATAATCTATGGTTTTAAGCTAACTAACGATGCAACGCAATTAAACTTTAGCTAAAGATCAAATAAATAAATGTCTAATCCCTTATTGATGAAAAACTAAGATTTGAAAGGTCCACAGATTCTTACGGATTTACTCCTAAGAACATTATCTTTTCCCTTCGTAGCATTTGAGCAAAATCCCTCTCCAGCATTTGCCTGATTATTTGGGGTCAAATCCAAAGTGTTAACATGTGTGCTGCCGGGAGTATTCTTGTTTTCACCACATAGATCAGCATCAGGGAGACGTAAACATTGTTGGTTGACAACACAGAGAGTCTCTGAAGTATCTATACCACCAACAGCCTCTGCTCTACAGCCATGAACATTGCTGGAAACATCATTTGCAACATCCTTGTCATAGTGAACATCTTCAACTTCTTCAGCCCCTGTGTTGCTCAAGAATTGAACACTAAACTCAACATTCTCAACATGAACCGCTTCTTTAGTACTCAATTGCTTTGGCGATTTAGGCAAGTCCCGGTAAGACGTTAGCTTTGACTCATTGGCACTAAATAAATCACTATTGTCGACCAAAACTCTGAATTCATCATTATCATTCCTAGGGCGACTGTCGGTCCTAAGTTGGTCTTTCGAATTTTCTCGGCCTAGAGATGACAAAGGAAATTGGAATTGCTTTGCATCATTAACCTTTTTATCATTTTGGCGATGACCCAATATTGAAGTACCTACAAAATTATTAGGCCAGTTAGCTTCTTCATTTTACACATCTACATGTACATATAGCATCACAAAGATATGGTGGCTTGAAAAGGTTACCAGAATCATCTTTAATCATATCCATTATATATGGAAGCAACCTTCTGTAGCTGACTGAACCTGGACTTTTGAACAGTTTCCTCTGCAAGCGTGGTCTAAGCACCTGCATAATATCTCATATCAAAATAGTATTGACACTGGTTGTAAAATTATGTTGCAAAGATATCAAAACAAAGAAGAGGAAAGTGCTAGAACGTCTACCACAATTTGTACATATGTACCTCCAGACAATTGTTGAGAATTAGTTTCAACATAATCAAATAATTCATCATCAAGACCAGCGACTAGATGCCTTTCCCATAACTGATCCGAAACTAAAATTTTTTTTAAGGGCGAGAAGTTCTTACATGTTTGCTCTTTAGTTTATCGTTTTTGTCGCCAGGGTTTGATTCCTCCGCCTTTCCAATCAATTGTGTATCTTTGATATGAATAGCCTCTACTTGCTTTTCCCCATCTTCAGCAACCTTTACCTTACCATACGTCTCGACATCATCCGGGGGAGTCGTAAGTTTAGGTAGCCCGTACACATTGTCAAGTCTTTCTAAAGCACCCGTACCATGTTGACAATCGCTGAAATATTTTAACTGTTTGCCCTTACCCACCGATTCATGATTTGCATGATCCATACCCTGAGCTTTGAAGGGAAAGCCCACAACAGGACTTTCGGTTTCCTCATTCGTCGTCTTCAAAGCACCGTCAGAATAGGGATCGTCATCTATCTCAGATCGATATTCCTTCGCGATTGAAGACAAAATCGAACTTATTTCGTCCTTACTCCAACTTTCTGAAGGCAGTCTTTCCCCAAAGTTATCGATCTCGCCATCCCTCTTCGTAACTTCTTCGGCGCGGTCGTTATTTTCTGCACCCGAAGCTGACCCAGAACCAGAAACAACCATTTCCAGATCTCTGCAGCTAGATCCGACCTTCGATTCCAAGGTATCGACATTTGGACTCGAATAAGATAAGGTTTCGCCAACCGATTGTGGGGAATAAACTCGCCTGGTGCGAAGGTCCTTTATCAGAGTGTGGGACGGCTCACCATCGTCTTCGACGGAACTTTCTTGATTCAGCTTCAATTTGTTCCGAAGATCACTGACAAGCATGTGGTTGTCGTCGTCATCCGAAGGGTTGTTGACCGAGCCGCTTCCACAGCCTGCGCTTGACGACTGAAAATGACCAGTGGGATT
This sequence comes from Vachellia pachyceras, assembly GCA_025593235.1. Taxonomy (NCBI): domain Eukaryota; kingdom Viridiplantae; phylum Streptophyta; class Magnoliopsida; order Fabales; family Fabaceae; genus Vachellia; species Vachellia pachyceras. Next base: position 19,171 of record JANTPZ010003461.1, read on the forward strand.
ACGGTGGCAGACTTGAGATTTGGTACGAGTAAAGACCCCCGAGAGGGGCAGAGATGGCAGCAGCAACGGCGACAACCGTTCAGTGGAGCTTGTTCTCGTCGCATCCATGGCGGCCGCGAAGCGCTCTGACAAGGGAGTGGGAGTGTTCGGGATAATATGGCGGGAAGGTTGGGGAAACGACTACACTAGGTGGCGGGAACATTCGACCTTCCTTGGCGGGAAACTCAGTCAAGCATTTTTTCCCCTTTATTTCTTTTTAATGAAAAGGCAACTCGAGATAATCCGAAAAGGTAGGTGAATAGGAAATCGGAATTTCAATGGGCCCCTGCTATTGGGCTAGAAACTTACAATTGTATCTAGGCCCAGCCTACCAAGCTATAAATGCCGTATGCCTAATGGTTTTTATACACAGTAAGTCAATAACCACCCACTGCGAGATTTATTGTTATCTCCCGCGCTAGCGAATTATTTATTGTAAGGTCTCAAAGGTTATCAATAGCAGCTGCTTCACTTGTCAATGGTACTCCTCAATATATCATTGATAACACCTTGAAATCTTACAATAAATAATTCGTTAACGTGGAACCTTACAGTAAATCTTACATTGTATAAAAAACAATTAATGATATAATTTTTTTAAAAAAACACATCATTATTTATGGAAAACACCAGTGGGGAGGAGGATGAGTAGGAAAAAAGGATGA
>JANTPZ010003462.1:0-21148 GCA_025593235.1 Vachellia pachyceras
TAAACCTAAGATCTGAAAATGGAATCCAATCAAGCACTAGCCATTGTTTGAGCAAAAGTGTAATAGGCCAGATTTAATGCAACTATAATTAAAGTAAAATCAATTCCATGCACGTTTCATGAAATAAGATTACGAGAATATCAAGTTTTCTTTTTATTTTGCTTTCATTAATTATATGGTTGCTTGAGGATTCAAAATCGTACTGGTAAAATACACAGCGTGCATTTTTATATGAAATAGTGACTTATTTTTTTATTTATTTTGACCATAGAACATCTATGGCGCACAATTAGTGGGGGGATTTCAGCCTTTGAATGTTCAATGCGTTTACTCATATAGTAATTGTCTAACACAATCCATCTGGTAATTTGATGATATATAAAAAAAATTTTGATTAAGGTTTAATTTTCCTTAAAAAAATTTTGCATATATAGGAGTCCTGCGTATATAGAACGTTTTGTTTGATTTACTACCAGAAAAATATCATTTAGCAACCAAAAATTCGTCGTTAAATGGTTAAAATTTTTATTTAGCGACAGAAAATATTAACAACCCTCGTTCAATATTGATCCTTGATAAGCGATATTGTAAAAAACTAACATTAATCCTTGATATTAATATTAATGGCCACATTCAATATTGCTCATTTTTCAATATTTTCAAGGAGAAATTGATCCAACAAAAATTTTTAGATACTCATAGCTCTTACTTTAATACGTTTAATGCAAAATTAGACACTAATCCCACATTTTTGTAGTAAAAAGGTGGAGTTTTGATAATCGAATAGGTGATCAATTTAAACACTTCAACTATTCAATTTTTTTGGCTAACATAACAAGGGATTTAAAAAACCACCTAAGGTGATTTTTACTTTTTATTTTTTTTTAAATGTAGCATTTAGACTTTTGAAAAGCAGTGTTTTCAGACTTGATTAAAAAATATAGCGCGTGAGAAATCATTAACCATATAGACCCTCGGAATTTCACTTTGGTTTCTCTATAGATATTCCGTAAAATGATTCAGAAGTTAATTTCAGTTTATTACAAATATGTGACAAATTAATTAAAGACTATCTTTTTTAAAAAAAAAAGCGTTTCTTGAGGTTCAAGATTAGATCAAGGCAGGCTTGCAACCAAAGAGAGCAAAGTCATCTTTGTTAATTTTGTTAATTAATACTACTAATAAACAACATAAGGTGAGAATCTCTTCCTTTTTTTCTAGTGATGCAACCGGGCAGTATTTAGAAAAGGGGACAGACTCATCTATACTTTAAGGGTAAAAAAACTAACTCATGATTCACTAAAGCCTATTCATATACCTACGGAAGTAAGACAGGCAAACTCTTTTTATTTGATCCAATAGGTAAGTCTACCTAACTCTACAAAGGTATGTATATGCCTTCCCCAATCCCTCAAAAGGGCACCATAACCAAATGATATTTCGTGGAATCGAATCCACTCATTTGTCAATTGAACCAAAGGATAAGGGGTAAGATGAGAATCTCTTTCCCTTTGTCGCTGTAAGTGCGTTCATAATTACTCTTTTAAAAATATAACTTACCTAAATTCTTTAGGAAAAATCATTATGAGTTTTCAAAGAAAAATTTAATAACCAAAAAGTTCCAAAAAAACATATGATTATGAGTTTCCAAAGAAAAGTTTAATAACCAAAAGTCCCAAAAAAACATATCATTATGAGTTCCCAAAAAAATTTAATAACCAAAAGTCCAAACTAACATATCATTATGACTACGCAAAGGAGAATTTAATAACCAAAAAGTCGCAACTAACAGATGAACATTGTGGATCTATTAATTGTGTCAGAACTCATCATTGCATACTATTAACCTATTATAGGACTTTTTGATGATCGCAGTTATCACTTGGGACTTCATAGTGATTTTCTCAATTTTTATCACTTAACCAAAAAAAAGGGAAAATTACTATGGATCCTGGTATAAAGACGCTTAATCATCAAATAGTCCCTGTAACAAAAAGGCACCGTAAAATTGCTGTCATTTTCATGCTTCTTAATTATTATCGGACTTTTAAATCTCTAGCACATGACGTAATAGTAATTAATTATTTTTTATGTAGCAGGGAGAAAGATTTCAACTATCTCACAACTTATTTATGAAAATATATTTGATAATATATTTTACAGGGGTATAAAAAAGTCTATTATAGAAATATTTTTTAGTATTACTTGTAACTAGTAAAGGTGGAAAGATAAATGATCTGAGCAGAAATTAATTAATCATAATCTGCAGCATAACATGGCATGTTTAAAGCTAAAGTAATATAAAAGAGCAACACAATAGATCCAAAACCAAGCATTCACATGTACCGTTTGCTTCAAGATGAGAAATATCCGAACCCTATAACTAGGTTACTTGCATGTGCCTTAAAGCATGTATACGCATATTTGAGAAAATAAGGTTAATTAATTCCATTCAAAGATTAAATTGGAGTTTCAATTACATATATAGGCACAAATTAAAACAAAAACATTTTTTGCCTATTTATTGTACTTGTTTGGGACATCTACAGAATAAAAAATTACATATTCATTTTACAAAACAAAATATCTTTTTACAAAAAAATCACAATATCTTATATCATGGAATTTTTATGTACACGAACATAATACATGGAATATTCATAAATATCTCATCATTCTATTGAAGCCTAATTGGAGCTTCAATCATAAGCACGTTGCCTTAGATAGCGTGTGTTTGGGAATCTGTTAGGGAAGTGGTTTTACATATTTCGAAATAAGTATGTGAGAGGAGCTTTGTCTCGACTAGTGTGTAACGTGGTTTAAACATGCAAACCAAACAAGCATGAACTCTAAAATTTGTATACATAATACACATGGAAGATTCATAAATATTTTATCATTCTAATTTACAGTTATATGATAATTGAACGAATAAAAATAACTTAAATCTATTAGATTTTGATGCATTGTAGCAGGAAAGTTACATGAAAAATAAAAGATTGTGTTATCAATTCAGAAGAAGGACATATATATTCTTTGCTTGTGAATTGAATTATGTGATATATTTTAGTTTATTTTATTTTATTTTTGATTGATTGTTATTTTTAGTCATTCTGATTTCTTTTTTTTTTAAAGATTCTGGCCAAATAAGATTCTGTATTTCATTCTGAACTCCTATAATATAATGCCCCATATATAATTTTGAGATGAGAATATTAATGAATTTAGGAAGAAATTTCCCATTTTGACCTGCATGAATTTAGGAATCGATGAACAAAACATGAACACGACAATTAAGATCGACGAGATTAGCGGATGTGCAATAAATCTAGTCGTAAGTTGTCAACAAAGTCAGATTAAAATAATTTAGGTATGATATTGACTGATTAATTGGTGGCTTTTTTGTTTTACTTTGGCCCAAATAAAAAGATCAGACACCAACCCCAAGATGACAGTAAATTTTCAGTTTTGGCATAACGGGGCTTCCGTGTCATTTAGAATATTGGGAAATAATACTATTTAAATTTAATAAAATTATATTAAAACTTGTTAGAAATCATAATCATTCTAAAGATTATGGCATTTTAAGTAGGATAATGATCATGGCATTTTTGAAGGCCTGTTAGTGAATTGGTAATGACTTTGATGCTTTTGTATGGTTAAAAATTTGTATGCTTCTCTAGGAGCAACGAGTGAGTTTAATTATATTGTGCTCGTTTGAAAATGTGATAGAGAAGTACTTTTACGTAACTCAAGATAAATATATGAAGAAAATTATCTTGTTTTACAGAAAAACACTATTAAACGTGCTTTTGACTTCTAGAAACGTGAAGCGAAACATGCCCATGGAAAAAATTAATTTGAATCTCTTTATAATTTATGTCAATTTCCAATTATATCTTTATAGTTGGATTAGGTATATGAATTCATCTTGAGATTAAAAAATGATAATTTTAATTTATGTAGTTTTGGAATCTGTTTTATTTCATTTCACAACTATTTTAACATCTGTGAATTTTCATAAATGAAGTTTCAGAAAATTTATAAATTAAAATTAACGAATCAATGGCATAATAAAAAATACTAACCTATATGCATCTAATTTAATTAAAATTGAGGTAAATTATAAAGATTTGCAGATTTTTTTTATATCGTAATCATACCCTTTCCTCTATTAAAAATGCGGACTGCTGCGAAAAACTGCACATTTCAATATCATAATTATTTATGGATCTTATATTATTACATAATCTCATTATATGGCTATAATTACGTCAATCACATGAAAGGGTCAAATAGGAGTGAATTATGAAAATAAAAAAAAATGAAAGGCCTGCGATAAATCCATCCTTCCATTTATTATAAGAAGATATATTTTCTTCATGTTAAATTAAATTACAAGTTAAAGCAGGTGGATTTTAAATTTTGAAAATGAGATTGAAGGTTTAATATATAATAAGAATCAATTCCACAACAAACTTTTAATAATAAGAATTAATTACACATGATGAAAAAAATGTATTAGTTTATTGTAAAAGCAATGTTCACTAACCCGGATCATATCAGAAACCGGTGACCCGACCTTTAGTTTGATCCAGGCAGCATTCTAACCATGGGTTAGTGGGTTGACCGGGTTACTTTTTCACCTTTTTATAAAACAAAATTATGATTTTCTTAATTTGAAATGTAAAAAAGAACTCTTTCCCAACACAGATCTACTGTCGCATATGCATATACTCATATTTTTTAATTTTTTGAAAAGGATGAATTATTTTAAAATTATAAATAATGTTGGATAACATATAAGATATAGGTATATGATTAATTTAGTAATTTTTAGTTTATTAATTTACTACTTAATTTTTAAAATTTTCAGTTTTGGATAATCTAATTGTATCAATGAGTGATGAGATTTTTTTTAGCTTTTTTATTCCTCATTTGTCTGGCTTTGGTTTAACTCTGATTAAACCCATCAACCATTAATCCACTTATTTATCTAGTTCTTTTTCCTGTACCTTGGTAAAAAGTAATTGTGTTGGTTTGCATTTAAAGATTCTGTCATTTTATTTTTATTTTGAATGCTCATGGGTACTTATGAAAATGATATAGTTTTGGATGTAATTTTAATAAAAGCTATAGGTATTTTTGCGTTAACGCCTAACAATACCTTAAATAAAATTATCTGTAATAAAAGTGTATATATATAATCACTTTAATAAATGAATAATTTACAGAGGCAGCGTCAATTTATTATTGACGGCTTATAGTTTTCATAAGAGCCATCCATCTCTGTCATTACCATCTAAAGTTTAAAATCCAACAAAACATGATAATAATAGTAGTAGCAGTAATTCACTGAATTGTTTGACCTGAATAATAATTCACTGATTGACACATTATAACTTAATTTATTTCCTCCAAATTCATTATTAATGGCCTGAAGGCTCACTGAAGCTATTCAATGGGTTTGTTTAGATAGTCCGTTGGGAGAACGGATACAGATTTTAAAGTAAATATGTGAGAGGAATTTTATCTCGGTAAGCGCAAGAATGGTTTTTGGGGAGGCGTTTAGCCCAATATATTTCAGTAAATTAAAAGAAAGTTCTCTTTTGGATAATAAAGAGCAACATGGACAAGAAGAAAAGGCAAGTGGAAATCAGAGAATGACCCAACATTGACATTTTAAGGCTTTAATGGAGAAAGTAAGGGACACTAATGAATCGCATTTAAGAGTTTCCATTCCAGACAGGCAATCATTTTTTTTCAATAATAACATCAAAATGGCCATTGAATTTAATGGATCAATGTGTTAATTAATTATTAGGAAAACTTGCATTAAGAATTTAAAAATTATAAATCATCCCAATAAAAAAGTTACTTAAGAAAATTAAGAAATTTTGCGTAAGTTATTAAATAGTCAATGATCTTTATTTATCTTTTTTTTTTCAAAATAATAATATTTAGATATCTTTTTTGAACACTATACATCTTGAAGTCATAGTTAAAAGGCAAAAATAATGTATATCTATCTAATTATAAAATCTATAATTTTTCATTTACTTTTTTTAAAAAATCTTTACATGTTTGTGGGTAAAAAAAAACTTCTTACCACTCCATGCACCTAAAAAAAGTTAAGATACTAAAAACAATGACAATTGATCCACAACAAATTTATAGTTAGATTCACAATAAAATTTTTTCGTAGGGTCACTTGAAAATAAAAATCCAGAATGTTACAAATTCAGAAATTTTAATTATGAATCAGATGTTTATGTTTTAAATATAAAATCCAATTTGCAGCTAACATTTTAAATCCATAATCTGCAAATCATTTTGAATTTGTTCAAATGGACTTTACTGTCATAAAATTAATATTTTGGGATCTATAATATTTTCTCAAGATATGGGAAAGGAATACACACACTACCTCTTATAATGTAAGAACAACTGATCAATTTAAAAAAGATTCGGGAAACTAAAAAAAAATTACTTAATTATATAGCATAATACATTACAATAAGATATATTTAAAATATTCTATAATTATCATTATATTAGATATCAATTCATAAATCAAGTAAATTAGTCAAAATAAATATAAACATTTTAAAGTGATTTATTTGGAGCTAATCTTTTTCAAGGAAAATAATACTACATTTTTTAATATACAAATCAATTAATTTTTTGAAATATTAAAGAGGTTAATTAAAGTACTTATAATTATAATTTTTCTCTTAATTAATTTATATGATTTATAAACAGATGTATATATAATATGATGATACATTTAAATGGATTATTTTAAATAATTTAATTGATTTTTTTAATCTTCATAAAAATGCTAACCATATATTATGGGCCGAGAGAGATTGGATGTTGATTTTATATTTTGTTTCCCGTTTTTCAGTTGGCAAAATAAAAGAAAAGGAAAAACGAACACATGGAATGTTTATTTTTTAATTATTCGATTTGTGTAACGTTGACTGATCGTCTCGTCGTGACATTCCGTTTACTGAGTGTGGTGCCTTCGATTTTCTGCTTTCTTCCCCAACCCAACCCAACGCGACCCCACGCCTTCCTTCCCAGTTCCCACATGTTGCTTCCCATCTCTGAATCTGGCCCCTCCTCTTCACCCTTATAAATCCCACCTCCAATCCTTCGATCGATCCCCACAGTAATTAAACTTCCAATTCTTTTTGAGCTGTTGATTCTCTCTCTCTCTCTTCTCTGTTACTTCTTCGCACTGCCTTATCTCTGAGAGGTACTGCTTGATTCATTGGCTTCACCAGCTTTGCTCATCGATTCTACGTGCTTTTCTTGTGATGATAACACTGTACTCAGCAAATTTCTTTTTTTTTTTTTGTGTTGAGGATTTTTTTTTGATGGTGTGATGCCTCCGTGTTTCTTGGTTGTGGTTCATGGATCCGTGTTGGAATTCAGTTTGGGTGTTGCTTTTTCCATAAGTCATTCCCCAGCTGAGAACTATCACGATTTGATGGTTCTGAGTTATGATTGCTCAATATGCTGTTCTTAAACTATATGCATAGGATTACAGGATCTGATTGGGGATCGTGCTGTTCCGCTTTGATTTCATGGCTCCTCTCTTCGTTTTTCATTTTTTAATTAAATTTAAATTGTACAGATTCAGTTCATGTTAGGAATGCTCTACTAGAACTACATATTGCAGTTAGTGATAATATTACCTGGTTCTCTTGATCCAAAAGAATGGACCATGTAGCTTATCGTAATAATGCCTGAATCAGTTGTTTTGGTGCCAATAATATTAGCATATGGTTTTGTCTAACCTCTTGATGGAGATAGCAAACTCTGTTTTAATATTGTCTACGACTTATTGCTTAACTTTACATTTTCTTAACAAGTATCAATTTAGACATGCTATTTTGCAGCGGATCAGTGAGAGAGTATTACTATTTGATTATCAGCTCTAATACCTTCTTGTCCATACAGGTAAGGCTATCGGAATTAAATCTCAGGGATCAACCCTGCATGAAGACAGAGGAGTGAAGAATCCACACTGCATATTATAATCTCTAGTTCATTATGTCTTCTGCAAGCAAGGGCGAAAGGAAGGCTGCCATTGATGCAGCCTCGTGGTTGTTCAATGTGGTCACATCTGTAGGAATAATCATGGTGAATAAAGCCGTGATGGCTAAATATGGTTTTACTTTCGGTATGTTCCTCTCATAACTCTTTACATTTTTAATTTCTCTTTTGAATGTTTGATGGATCATGGCTGTACTTACATGTTGCATGATTCTTATCAACGTGTTATATGGATAAAATATCAATTTATGCTTTTTTCTGGAATAATACACATAATAGGCGGTGCTTGTTTTGAGTTTGAATTTCGCCTGTGTCTTAGCAATTAACCTCTTTAATTTGGTTAAACTTTAGGCTCCCGGACTTGCCTGACACTTATGAGTGAGATCCTGTTGTGCTATGTCCTGACCGTATAAACCACCTAAATGGAATTGGAAATTTGATGAAGCATGGAATGGACTAAGAAGAAGAAGGATCATGAAAGATAGATGGCAAACCGTGCTCAGGTTTTAGAGAGCTTATTTCTCAATGTGATTTTACCCTTTCTGTGCAAATGAAATTACTGCTTCAGGTTAAAATGAATTGATGTGACTAACCTTGAATCCCTGTGTCCAATGCAATTCGTTTTTCCCAATAATGTAGAATATGCATGCAATATTTCTTAATGGCAGTTGAACAGAGGACAGTGCATGAAAAATGCTAGTAAACAACAATGCTGCTTATGTGACAGTGTAAAGCTGAAGCAAACATTAATGACGTATGCTTTCAGTTCCCACATTGAAGTGCACTGCTCAGAAATATGTTTTATCATATATTAGCTGTGGCTTGTGGACAAATGATAAGTAAATCTTACATAAAGTTTTGTTTGATGTGAGATTCATGTAAAAGGTTTTACTGGGAAATCCATGCATAAGCAATAATTGAGTTGTATGGTTTTGCTTTGAGATTGCGAATGACTAAAATATTATACACACACAAATAACAAGAGGCATAGACTGCAGCAAAAAATAAGAGATGGATGATTAAACAGAAATCTCTTTTTTGAATTGTGGGTCATGGATTTCAGCTGATGAATCACAACAAATTGATTATAAGTTCTAGACTTCTGCACCCTTCCTAATATAACATTTTGTGTCATGCTATTTTGCAGCCACTACATTAACCGGCCTGCATTTTGCCATGACAACTTTGTTGACGACCTTTCTTAAGTGGCTGGGATATATCCAGAACTCTAGTCTTCCATTACCCGATCTTATCAAATTTGTTTTATTTGCAAATTTCTCCATTGTTGGAATGAATGTGAGTTTGATGTGGAACTCAGTTGGATTCTATCAGGTAACATGTTTGAACTATAAGTTTTTGGACACTCGTAACAGATTTCAAAAGTTATAATACTTATTGCCTTTTGATTGAAATGTTCAGATTGCCAAGTTGAGTATGATTCCAGTATCTTGTTTTCTTGAAGTTGTCTTGGACAATGTCCGATATTCAAGGGACACAAAGCTTAGCATTATATTGGTTCTCCTTGGTGTTGCTGTCTGTACAGTCACTGATGTAAGCGTCAATGCCAAAGGGTTTTTAGCTGCTGTAGTGGCAGTTTGGAGCACCGCACTGCAGCAGTATGTAAGTAACACTTAACCCAGAATCTTAGTAGAGAGATGCATTGGATAAAAATGAATGCTTGTTTATAGAGTTGGCGAATTGAAAATTTTTTGGTCGTGGATTTTTAACATGCATGTTCATAACCGCATGTTGAGACTTTTGTTAGAATTTATCTAGTATATAATTGACTGAAAAGTGATGAAATTGAGGGCATGGACCATTATAACCCCTTAAACCATTTCTCTCTCTCTGGGCCAGATAAACCATTATTCATTTTTGACATTGATACATGAATGTTAGAATGTAACACTTGGGCCACTAAAATATTGCAAATAGTAAAATCCTCATGTTTTACTAGAACTAGCTTTTGAATACCTCAGTCATCATCTGATACTTCATTTCGTCATCATTCTCAAATTCCCCACTACACAGAAAACATCACCTTACAATAGCTTTCAAAAATAAGTTCAGATTAATATCCGTTTATATTTTTTGTGATAATTCAGGGAAGTAAAGTTTTGCATTTCAAAATTTGTATACGAACGTTGTAGCCAAGTTTAAAAGTTCTCTGTGAAAGAGTTCCCTGATACAACACTAGTAACTTAATTAATTTTTTATCATGATCTACATTGTATGAAGCTGACATTTTATTGTCACAAAAAAAAAAAGGCTGACATTTTGCATTATGTTCTATTGCAGTATGTACATTTTCTTCAGAGGAAGTATTCTCTTGGATCGTTTAACTTGTTGGGCCATACAGCCCCAGCACAAGCAACAAGTCTGCTGTTATTAGGTCCCTTTGTGGACTACTGGTTGACAAATAAACGAGTTGATGCTTTCAACTATGGTCTGGCATCCACTGTAAGTTTTCCTCACTTTCCTCTTTCGTTTACATTTGGTATATATGGGGTTAACAAAAATGTGCCTGATCTATTTAGATTAGATTTTGATCCCCTGAATTATTTTCTGTGAAGTTCCAAGCTAGTTTTCTTTTTTTCCCCTGCAATTTTGTTAGCTCTAGTTCACTTTCACAACCAACTCCTTTGAACCATCCTGTGAAGTCTCAATAATTTAACCATATCTATCTAGTAATTACTCATTTTCATGTCTGTCCCCTGATGTTTGAACCATTCTCGGTGTCTGCAGTTCTTCATTATCCTATCATGCTGCATCGCAGTAGGGACAAACCTCAGCCAATTCATCTGCATCGGCCGGTTCACAGCTGTGTCATTCCAAGTCCTCGGCCACATGAAAACCATTCTGGTCCTCACCTTAGGGTTCCTTCTGTTTGGAAAGGAAGGTCTCAATCTTCAAGTGGTTCTAGGCATGATTATTGCAATACTGGGAATGATCTGGTATGGCAATGCTTCTTCTAAGCCTGGAGGAAAAGAGCGTCGTAGCTTATCAATTCCCATCACCAAATCACCAGAATATAGTGCAGTTCCAGTTTCATCTGAATCTGATGAAAAGGTGTAGTCTTACCACAGCTAGCAACAGGTCAAGAGAGAGGGGGCTAAACTTTGGATCATCAGATGATTCATTTTGCATTCTCATTACTTCTCAACAAGGAATCCCTAGATTATTATTTAATTATTTATTTATTGATACTAAAATCTTATTTTGTTTCCTTTTTAATTTAATGTGTTGCTGAGTCGAGGGAAGGACATACATGTCTTATGGTGTGCAACTCCCTGTGATAGAATGAAGGAAAAGAAAAATGTGTAGCCTCCTTTATCTTCCATTTTATTCCTGCACAAAAAAATGTGACATCATTTTTTCCTTTTAATAAAATCTTTCCTTTGTTCAAACAGGTTGCTTTAAACAACTTCCACTCCGAGTGGGGGGAAAGACAAAAAAAAAACCGTGAAAATCTCTTATATAAAAATTTAATCAGTGAGAATGACCTCAATTTGAATATCTATACTTCCTTTGGATGAAATTTTGCATGATACTAATACTGTGGGTAAAGATATACCAGGTTTTTCGCAGTAAAATTTTTAAATATAAAATTTTCACTAATTTTCTCAAGAAGACCACACAGACTCTCCTCAAAAATTATATAGAAAAAAAGACCACATGGGATGCGTTGATCAGTCTATCAAAGCCCATAGCAAAATATGGATCAGATATTGAAAGCTGTGGCCCCTTCTTTTCCATCTTGGGGGTGTTTTATTGTATGTATAAAACATACACAGCCTTCGTACCAAAAAACACAGAAACCAGAAAACGACAGATTCGCATAAGACGAAACCTTAGGCATGTCCAGAACAAAATTGTTTTGAGGAACCACCTGGGAATCAAGAATAAGACAAAAACATAAGTTATTTGCTATGCTTGTTTGAGCTTTCTCTACCTCAGAGGACAATACCGTATCCATATGTTACATCATTTCATTATCATACACATTCTCAAACACACACGACAATATTTCTTTCTTTTTTTAAGGTCCAAAACCTGTCTCCATTTGCCTAACACTCCCGAAACCAATATCCTCCAACCTCATTCAGGCACTTCCTCATTTTGTGCCCATTTTCCTATAAATTTGAACCACTTTGAATATTTATCATGGTTTCCTTTAAATACCCTCTTTAATCATGTGCATGAAAACTAACCCGGATGGGAACTTCTTAACATGAACAATCTATAGTGATATTCAAAGGAAACAATGAAGATTTTATAAAATAGACTGAGATATCATATTTAAGATTAAAGTAAACCGTTTGTTTAATCATTGTATTTAGAAACAGGGAAGTGGTCTCAAACGGAGATAGAAAGATAATGTAAATATTGATAGATAAAGAAAGAGGCAGTGGCTAGATGGAGTGAGTAGATAAATGCAGAAGTGTTAGGTGAAGTTGAAGGTAACGTAATGAGGTGAATAATTGAAGTGCCTTTCTGTAAGTTTGTTGTGAAGATTCATCAGTCCCGTCCTTGATGGATGATGGTGGTCCCAACAGAAACAAACAAGGGCAACATAAATAAATAAATAAATAAATAATAAGTCTGTTTGGAATCACATTTTTACCATTTATAAAATAAATGTGTAAAGAAAATTATTTCGTTTTACGGAAAAATACGATTAAATGTACGTTTGACTTTTTTAAATGTGATTCCAAATAAGGTCATTATAACGCTGCAATCAAGGCATTGTTTTGGTTGGGGGGATTTTGGTGGGGGATGAGTACGTTAAAATTGTGATAGAAATAAGTGTCTTTGGTTCAGTGAAATTGTGATAGGAGTAAGTGTTTTTCTGCATGGGAGAGAAAATTGCTATTCAAACATGATTAAAGGTTTGTTTACCTCCTTTTCCTGAACTTTAGGTTTAGTTTCAAAAACTAGATTTTACCTTAAAATTTAGGTTTTGTTTAAGCAAAAAAAATATTTAGAAAAGCTATTTTGGTTATAAAACCTCGATTTGAAACCTAAGTTTTATCTTTTCTACTTTTTCCTTCTTTTTTCTCTTTCATCTTTCCTATTTTTTCCTTCTTCCTCTTTCCTATTTTTTCTTTCTTTCTCTTTCATCTCTCATATTTTTTCTTCTTCTCTTTCCTCTTTCCTACTTTTTATTATTTCTCTTTCATCTTTCTTACCAACTTTTTTGCCCCGGAATCTGTAAAAGTTAATAATTTCCCAAACATAAATCATTTTTCAAAACTTAGGTTTTGCCTCGGAATCTATAAAAGTTATTTTTCAAAATCTATTCTCCAAAACTTAGATTTTACCTCGAAATCTGTAAAACCTATTTTCAAAATAGCTTCTAAACCATCCCTAAATTAATCCACGTTGTTTTTACAATATTCCATCGCTAGCCTCCTGATAAAAAACCCTTTGCCACCTTTCCTTGTGCAGTCTCCTCGCGCAGCTGCCCCATTTTCTTTGCTTCGGTTTCCTCATCTTCAATCGTTGCCGTGTCGTTCATTCCCCCCTTGTCAGATGAGTTCACCATTCGTTCTGGGTTTTTCGGTGATGCGTGTTTTATTCTCTTATCTTGCTTGTTATTGCGCGCCTGTGGATGACTCAATATCTTCGGTTTTTACTGTATTGTTGTCTCCCTGTATTTGACTCAAAAAACTGTCGTTCTTGTATTTTCTCCCTCAGGGCAAAAAATTGATTTCATGATCTTGCTTTACCCCTCTTTTGCTATAATATACCGAATGGTCCGGAAGAAACCAAGAAAAATAACTAAAGATATGCCACAACGAATTTAGCTCGCTTCCTGTTATAAGAAATGCTTCCTGTAAAAATTACCCCTCTTGTGCTATACTTTTTTCAGTTTGCTCCTTGTTATAAGAAATGCCACAACAAATTTAGTTTGCATAACCTTGTTCAAATTTACATATTAGAACTACACTGAAAAATTTAGTTTGAATAACTTACTATAAGAAATGTAGTGTCTTTTACACCTTCAACAAGTGTAGTTTGCTTTCTGTTATAAGAACTACACTGAAAAAATTGCATACTTTTTAGTTTGTTTCCTGAAACATTTAGTTTGCTTTTCTGCATAAAAAATAGCTGAAATTATTAAGTTATCCTTGTGAATTGTTGTATTAAAATGTGAATAATTCCCTGTTAGTTGGACACATTGGAATGTCTCAAACCATTGCCTATATGAATCATTTAATTACAGTCATATATATTGTTAAGAAAGTAGCAATCCAAACATTCAAGAAAATGTGCAGCAACCATATAAACAAATATGTTAACCTCAACATGAAAGGTTTTTTGTATTCCTAATATGCATGTGCAGATTGGATTTGCTGTTGGCAAAAAGAAAAAGAAAAAGAAAAAGTCTAGTTGCTAGTTCTACAATTTTCATTTGTTAATTTTCCTGACAAGTCTTTTTGTATTTGTGTATGTTCCGCCTGTCTCAGTTGCCTTTACTTGTGGTTGCTTTTGTGGGCTTTCTTGGTCAAATGGAAGCTAATAAAAAGCTTGACCCAAATCTTGTTTTGTAGATACGTTGATTTAAGATTCTTCAACGCCCAGTTGTGCAATCCCCAGCACGACTAGGCCTCACAAATCCTAACTCACCCTCCATTTAAAACCCTACACCTCCCAAGCTTCCTCCAATCCAATCCCAGCACCATCAACACACTCCCAGTGCTCCTTCCCCTGCACTCTTCTCCCTCCTCTCCCTAGAGCTCAAGCTCTTCTTCTCCAAATGGCTTCTTTGGCTTCGAAGCTCTTTGAAGTATCTCCCAATAGATCCCTTTGGGTCACTGCCTTCCATGGATCCCTCCCGACTTTCCTTTCTTCACAAGCCCAACCACAGTCTTCAACCTCTTTAGAGCCTTCTCCTTCATCCACCAAGGAAATTCTTTCACTTTTCACATCTCTTCGAACCCAGATCTTTGAAGCCGTTGCAGAGCTCCAAGAAATTCGCATCAAAGATGCAGGGATGCTTGCATCTGCCAACAAATTCAAAGATGCTGAGCGGGTTCTTGACATTCTTGTTGATGATCATTCTGATTATCGCTGACCTAAGAGATTGAAATCAGGAGAGGGCAATGAGGATGATTCTTTGAACTCTACAACTGTCTCATCTCAGCTAAAGCTATCTGATATACTATCCTATGCCCATAAGATAAGTTACACAACTTTTGCGTCACCAGAATTTGGAGCTGGGTGAACTCCTCCTCGTGGCGCACTTCCCCCTGCACTGCAAGAAGAGAAAACGCGAGCATCACAGTTGTATAATTTTGCTGACTTTGATATTGGATTGCCTAAAGTGATTGAAACTAAGGGGAAAACAATTGAGCCTCCACCTCCTCAGCCTTTGGAAGCGAATTTGAGTACAGTTGAAGGACTGCTTCCTCCAAATTTTACTGTTCCAACTGGCTGGAATGCCTGTGGAATTGCATGTTGATTTGCCAATTAAGCCCCCACCTGGCTGGAAACCTGGGGATCCCGTGCCATTGCCACCAATGGACTCCCTTAATGTACCGGGGTTCAATGAACAGCAAGTACGCCCACATGTTCATGTTCCTCCACACAAGCCTCCGGAAGTTATTCAGGTGAATTTGCAGTGACGAAGCTAGCTCTGATGATGAAGATTGACAAGCATATGTACTGAGGGTGATAGTTTTCAAGGGACTAATTGAACCGTAAGACAGTTATTCAAACTATCCTTATTTTCCCTGATTGAATGAATACCCAACCCATGATTTGAAATAGTTATTGCTACTAATTTCATGTCATGTATTTTGCTAATTTTTTTCTTTTGCTAAAATAGAGGTTAACTGAGTTGGGTTTTAAACTATCAAAGGAATTAAGACATGCCTTTGAATCCAAAGAATACTTAAAGAGATACTTACAGATCACTCATCAACAATTGTATGTTATAATCTATCCATTTACGTAAGTAACTACAACACGGTAGTCTCTATGAAGAATAAACTTCATCCAATCTATGAAGAATAAACTTCATCCAATACATTCTTGAAATGATTGTCACAACCTTGAAGAGTGTAATTAATAACTTCTATAAAATCAGAAGACAACAATTCTCTTAAACGTTTTTGACCAATAGCTAGAGTAATTAGTTTGCAACCGAAGCCACAAATCCATCTATCATTCTTGTGCATGTTTGGGTAACAATTTTTCCTAACGATGTACGCAAGTCAAAATAAAATCATCTGAAAATCTGTAAAAAGTATATCAAAATCCGTAAGATATCTCGGAATCCATAATTCCTTTCTCCCAACAGATTTTCAAACGCAATCCTTATCCTTGATGATACCCCACATCCACTTCTATTTTCCGAAACAGATCCATCTAGTTCCACTTGTTATGAATCTCTGGGTTGTTAGTTTAGTTTACGTTTGCTTCATTTGAATATGAATCTGTGTTCTATTTTGATTTCTATTGAGCGATTATGATGAGTGAGTAGGCAGTAATAAAACTCATAGGTTTTATGTTATAAACTTCTTAATACTTAAGATTAATATTTAGAAAGTTAAAAATATTTTTGCAATAAAATATTTTGAACTCGTGATCAGACTAAGTGAGATAATTGCTGGGGAAAAAGTGCGAGTCAGTACTTAAATAGAGTAATTGAGTATATTTAAAAAATTAGTTTGGTTAATTATTTGTAACATATATGTATTAGTTTTTCTAAAAGTACCTCATTTCATTATAACTACTAGTAGATAAAAACTCCTTAATATATGTAATCAATATGGTACTTTGGAGGAACATTATAAATTTGGGATACGAAGAGGATTAAAATATTATATTTATGATTTAATCAAAGCCCCTAACTAGTTCTTATATTAAATATGGATGGCATTACTTAATTGGAAATTGTATTATAGAGAAACTAACACATATACATATCTTATAAATAATTAACTTAACTAATAATTTGAGTAATATTCTTAGTTTTTTTAAAAAAATGATATAAAAAGAACTTAAAAATGGTAAATGACACAAGTAGATTTCATAATGTGCTTAGGAACTTCGTTCCACAACGGTACATGTAAGCAGAGATAAAATCATCTCAAAATCCGTAAAAACCATCTCGAAATCCATAAAACTCATCTTGAAATCAGCAAAATCATCTAGAAATTTGTAAACTCATTTCTTCCAACGGAATTCCCAAACACACACAATGACAAGGTAAGAACTACTCCTAAAAATGAATTTTTTAAAATTGAAAAAAAAAAGATAAAATAAAATTAAAAAACTGAAATGCCCTTTATCATTAACTCAGACTTTGGCTCCGTTTGGATAGCCCGTTGGAAGAATCGACACAGATTCCGAGGTAGTTTATGTGAGAGAAAAAATATCTCGATAAGTGTATCCGTTGTGTTAACGGACTTATCAAACGGAGCTTTTATATCCAACTTTGCGTAGCCTGCAATAAAAAGCCTGAATTTTCGTCGGAACATTGGGAATGATGCTTACACATCCCCTCTCTCTCTCTCTCTCCCTCCTCTCTCTCAATGAAAATTAGGTCTTTCTTTTTTTTAAAATATTTATTTTGGACATGTAACTGTTTAAGGCGACCTCTTCTTGTGTAGCAGCACCTGCTTTGATTCCCTTGTGATGTCAAGTGTCATCAATTGCATGGTTAGGTTGAAATGTGATGGGCCCATGTAAACCTATAGTCATTATTATTCGTCCTCCTAAAAATACTAATGACCCGTGAGATATGTCAATCACATAATCACCCACTCAACAAATTATAAAATGGGTCTGTTTAGGAATTCGATAAAAAAATATTTTTACGTAAATTGATGTAAATAGATGAAAAATGTTATCTTATTTTACGAAAAAATACTGTTGAACATGTGTTTAGCTTTTATTAATACAATCAAATGAGTCAAATGTTTTTTGTACAAATCTTTAGAGTATCGTGTGATATTTTGGCAAAAAAAAAAAGAGTATCGTGTGACAATCTTTGCCTTTTTATCAAACGAAGGATTAAGAGTTCCTTCCGAATATGGTCAAAGATAGCAAAAGGAAAAGGGGAAGACAAAAAAATAAATAAATCATTGCAGATTAATGTAGCACGCATGGGCATGTCTGGCTGGCTACTTAATAATGATAAGCATCTCAAATGAACTGAGATGTATCTAAAATGATTGATTGATGGGTCATCTCTAGAAAAGGTCATATATAGCCTTCCACTCGTGCGTGTGGCATTTGGACTTTGCTTATTTGAGCCAATGAAATACCAAAAAGAGGATGGGTCCCAACAAGGCTCTCCCTGTTTTTTTTTAAAATTAAATTTCACAACTCTAATAAAAGCAAAAGATCGTTTTCCATTTGCAAACGCAGTAGATAAATATTTTTACATAAATTGAGATAAATATGTGAAAGATATTATCTCATTTTAGAAAAAAATACTGTTGAACATGAATTTATCTTTTGGAAGCATTGTTCCAAACAAGCAATATATTCACAGTCATACACCTCTCTTTAACATGTCTCATCCAACTTACCCGCATGTGCATGCAGTGGAGAAATACTTTTACGTGAGTCGAGGTAAATATGTAAAGGAAATTATCTGGTTTTACGAAAAAACACTGTTGAATGGACTTTTAAACTCTCAAAAAAAAATGTTGCCATTATTATTTTGGAGGGATAAGTGATTATTTTGTCATAAAAAAATGTGAGCTTATTAGTGATTAGTGACTGATTGAATTATTATTGTTTTCATACATTATTTACTTTACTCCTTAATGTAATATCATCCTAGAATTTTGGCTTGATTTTGAATAAAAAGTCTCGTTTTCTATTAAATTTTTTTCCTTTTCTCGTAAGGCCTTATTTATTGGGACATCTTTATTCTTATGCATTAAATATTAATCATTAAATGGAAGGAGATAAAATGAAAAGGTGACACAGTTTTCATGCATAATAATCACAAACAACCAATGTATTTACTTTTTTTTTTTTGCCAAACAACCAATGTATTTACTATTTTTAGATTCTATTAATTAATCAAGGGATAACCTTATATACTTAGAATGGAAAGGGAGTAATTGATTACAAGGTTAACAAGTTTTTAAAGAGGTAAAGGGAAGATATATATATATTTAATGAGTTAATTATCATTTTTAGTCACAACAAATTAATTGAAATAACTTATATTATGAATGAGAAATAGTACATAATGATAATAAAGTCTATGTAACAATAATTAGTTATTTATGAAAAGGTTTCAGGAGTTGTAAATGGCAGCTGCTCCACTTATCAATTGTGCTTCTTAACTTATTATTGACAACCTATTGTGACCTTTTTTATGAATAACTTCCTTCATTGGGATCTTACAATAAATCTTCCAATAAAATATAAAATTATACATTTAAAAAAACTCAGTCAAATAAAATACGCCTGGCAAATTGTTATGGCTACTCTTTAAATTAAGTGGCATTAATTTGTTCAGACTTTAATGTCGTTTTAAAAAAATGTGGTTCTTTACTTTGGAAGCTACTGAAATGAAACGTGGGCCCCGTGTCGTTTTAATGAAGTGGGGCCCACAGAGCCTTCAATAATTTTTTGCGCGTGCGGTGTCCTCCCATTGATGATCCTCCTAATACCTTGTCATCACCTTCCACTAATTTTCATGGGATCCAGTTGATCAATGACGTTATTTATTGCACTGGAGCTTTTTCATTTTTTCAGATGGTTTTCAAATTTTTAAATAGTCAAAGATTTTATAACAATTCTCTAGTAATAATATCCATAACGATAACAGTAGTAGTAATACTCTTTTAGTTTTATTTATTATATCATTTCAAATACTATATTTTATCGGAATAAAAAAATCTTAAATCGGGCTAACTTTATCTTAAATTGAATAATTAAATAAAAGTAAGATTATACAATTCATTTAAAAAAATTTAATGAAACGACTTATAAGCTGACACGGGAATAGAGCAAGAGTGACAACCACAGTTCAAATGGGTTTGATGGCGGTGGATACAGCCTCCGTCTTATTGGGCCATGTCATTGCTCTGGACCCGTTTGTGTGAAAACTAGATCGTTTGTTCAGTTTATGCTAGATTTAAAATTGGGGAAATGACAGATAAAGTACCTTGAAAATGGTGAATCCCAAAATAATGATTTAAAATTTAAAATCTCAGAGTGATGATAGTTCATAACGTGTCTTTAGCAAAGTTTAAAGGAAATGACCTGAATGACCCTGTAACCCATAAAAACAGCAATTTACAATGTCTGATTTGGTGAGAAAGAGGCAGCCTTCATTTGAATGAACCCATGGTTCATTCGAATAAAGGCCACATTTTAAACCGCACAAAAAAAAATACAGTTTAGTAAGTATGCATTATAAACCATTTATATGAAAAACAGTTTAAAAAGTCGAGCTTCATTCGAATGAACCATGGATTCATTCGAATGAAGGCCACCCCTTTCTCACCAAATCAGACATCGTAAATTGCTGCTTTTATGAGTTACAGGGTCATTCAGGTCATTTCCTTTAAACTTTGCTAAAAACACGTGAGGAACTATCATCACTCTGAGATTTTAAATTTTAAATCACTATTCTGGGATTCACCATTTTTGATGTACTTTATCTGTCATTTTCCCTTTAAAATTTTAGAAAAAAATATAAAAAAATAAAGACATTAAAAATAACTACTGCCTTGGTAGACAGTAGCATTGATAAAGGGAAAATTGTCCAGAAGTTCCAAGTAACAGAATTAATCACAAAATGGTGTTAAAGATTCACAAATTTTATTGTTCATTTTATGCATCACTTCTTTTTACGGGTTTAAAATACAATAACTACATTTAAATAAAATGCAAGAGAATTATTTATTTTAGAAAAAAAAACTCAGAAGAACTTGCTTCCATTTTCAGCTCCCAACTTTAATGGCGAAGAGAAGCAGAGAGGAGATCATAGATCTCTTGGTCCCACCGATGTGATCATCTTGAATGGTCCCCACAAAACAGGTTTAAGGAGAAAGGGGGAACATTTTGTCCAAAAGACAAAAAAGAGCAGAGAGTGTCAATTTAA
>JANTPZ010003463.1:0-18778 GCA_025593235.1 Vachellia pachyceras
ACTGGTTGTTGGTAATTCGCATCCAATTTGCACCACCGGATTAAGTCGCCTCACCGGCTGAGTCAGATGCGACCCGTGGAGGAGATGGTCTCCCAGGAATTTTGGCCGCTCACTGGGATGGGAACGGAGTGGGTTGGCAACATGAGGAGGACGGAACGGGTTTGTTAAGCGACGTCGTCCTCGTTTCTCCTCCGTTTCTTGACGTGCTACGCTGGTTTTTTGTTTTTTTTAACAACACTCAATAACATTAACTCATAAAATGAGTGCATGGCAGGAGCCTCGAGCCCCTAAACTCAGCCACCGCCTACCTCATACATATGAGTTGGCGGGTGATGAAATACATAAAAGTTACCTGAAATATCGTGCGCTAGTTTGGTGAGGTAGTCTGCAGTAACATTCACTTCCTTAGGAACATGGTACAGTAAAACTTGCCAGTTTCTGTTTAAAAGAGACGTGGCTTCTTCTATATTATTCTTGAAAGGGTGATCCATTGTGCTTCCTTGTATTATCAAGTTAAGTGTCTCAATGGAATCTGATCTGACTTCTAACATTCGAACTCCTATGCTCAAACTCAGGTATAGTCCATGTATTATGCCTATGATCTTTGCAAATGTCACAGGCACAGATGTGAGCCTGCAACTATAATCACATATCCAGCTATCATCCTTACCTATAATGGCACCTCCACAACCACTCCTTCCCGACCTTAGGACTAATGCATCCATTTCCAATATGTGGAAACCTCTCATGCTTTGGGTAATATTCTCCACTTGTCCCTTAGTCCTGTTAATGTAGTATATCTGGATTTCAGATACTAATCCATACTTGCACGAAATAAGCTAGAGTGAGCATTGACATACTCCTCTGCTTCTTCCGTACCATATAGCTTCTTACATATGTTCACCCATATATCCCAACAAGTGTAACCAAATAGGATGGGCGATTGAACTTTCTTCGTAGACAGCTTCCCCGCCTCATTACTAAGGTTCCACCGGACCCACTCTTTTCCCTGTAGAGATGAGAATATCGCCCACTTTGAAGGATGAAGGATTGATAACCATCTATCAAGAGCATTCTGACAATCCCTCAAGAGATGCATGGAGTCCTCATCTTAGAGGCAATTAAAAGGACCTTTTGCCGCAGGTTCAATCCCTCTATTAACTCTGAGTTGCGCTGTATGGGCTCTACCATTTAACTTTCTCCGTTACTTGCCATCTCCACAATTCCCTCAATATGCTCTCCTCTTGTTGGTGAATACCTGCAAAAAGAAAATGATATGCAGAACTAATAGTAAAACGACCATTCATAGACGGTTTCCAGATATAAATATCCTCTCATCTCTCTTCACCGGGGGGTGGGCACTCGTGATGCAATCAATCACTTGAGGATGGAACCAAGCACCCAATTTTTGAATATCCCAGTCACGGTCGAATTAACATAGTCTACTACTGTTTCCTTCAAATCAGTCATTTCCTCATAACCTAGAACCAAGTTAATTAGGGGCTCATTAGTTTCAGACCAATTATCATGCCAAAAGTTTGCCATTCTACCATTTCCCATCTTCACTCCCACTCCTCTTTCAAATTTCTTCCAAATTTCACATATACTTCTCCAAGTAGGGGATGACGACTTCCTCTTAATAACTTTCGGCATATTCTGGTCACCACACTTACATTTGTATCTAAGCACTCTAGCCCGTAGCGCCTCCTTGTTGTTCAAGATATCCCAATAGATCTTCATTATGAAAGCTTCATTATGTTTCCGGAGGTCACGAATCCCTAATCCACCATTCTTCTTGTCCTAAGCAACCATATCCCACGAGACAAGATGTAGCTTCCTCCCTCCCTCATTACTGCCTTATAAGAAGTCTCTACTTCTCCTCTCAAGGTCCTGTATGACCTTCTTTGGAATGAGCATAGTTTGCATGCGGTAGTACGTTGGGGCTTTCATGCCTGCCATTCGGCCTGATGAATTTCTTGTTTTTTTATGTACGAGTACACCGTATAATAATTTTATTGCATTTCTTTTTAACTAAATAGAATGTTCGGTGTATACTGATTTATTTCAACACGGCTCTCTAAATCCATGGTTATTATCAATAATCATTAAACATGCATAGAAGAAAATGATGTCATATTAGGAACATTTAATTACTCATGTCAATTACACAATGTTTTGAAATAATTCTCTATAAACCATATTTGTTGTCTTGTTGGCTTGTTTCTTGTAGGAATCAAGTATAAGAATCTTGATGTCATTTATAAATTTCATCCTTGATAAGGTAACATATAATTGACCATAAAAGAAGACGGGCATAAGTAGGTACATACATGGTTACCCTACTGAGCAAATTACATTTGGACCGTCCATATATAATTTGAATAGTTCAGATTTAATTTTTTAGAAGTCTTTAAAAAGTCAAATATGAGCCGTCCAGATCAAATCCGGACGTTCCAAATCTGATTATCTCTCTGCTAAACATTAAATGCATAGCTGGGGGACCAAGCCCAGTAGGCACAAATTGACAATACTCATGATTTGCCTTGACTTTTATTGAGTTGTAACAAATGATAATTCTTGTCATTATGAAAGGTAATTTAGATTCTGATGGATTCATGTCCATTCGATTGATCAAGACTTAATGACTTGCGCTTGTATCCATTGAGTATGATTGCTTTAATGAAGCGTTTATTAAGGTATGTGACCTTCAATCTTGTGTCATAGCCTGCAGCTTGGTATATATTCCTTGTGAACATTATGGGAACTTCTACATTTAGGGAAAGTCTATGAGAAGGTAGGCCAGAAGATTTTTTTTGTGTTAAAAAATTCTATAGTACATAACTCTTCAATTGATGACCCGCCTAAATCAGCTTTGCTCACAGAATTAGAGCTAAAATATTGAACAATCTCACCAGGTAATAAGTCACACGTATAATCATTAATCTTCTCAGTCACTTCAACTGTTAGTGATAGGATAACTTTATTTATTAGATACTCAGAGTCAAATAAATGTTGTAGAAGATTAAGGTATGTTGATTGAAAATTATTGATTGCAAAGGAATGTCACAGTGCATAATTAAGAAATCCTCTGGGATTTCTATCTTTGCTTCCCCGTCATAAGGTAAGTTAGTCCGACCATCGCTAATGTCTAAGAGTCAGTCTAAAAATTGTTTTAACCTCAAATTGTCTGCGTTGACCCTGAAGATAGTCGCATGTTCCTAGTAGGTTGGAATAACTTGCAATGACCCCATAGAGGAGAAGAGTTGATGGTCAAGTTAACAATATATGCACAGTTGCTTTATGGGATCACATGCAATATTTGTCTGAAGTCTCCTCTAAATGGTCTATCACACTTCATTATATCTTAATTATGCACTGTGACAATCCTTTGTGGTCAATTTCTGTGACAAAATATTTACCTCCAAATGGTCTATCACACTACATTATATCTTTGAAAGTCCTATCAACAACTTCTGCATAACAATGTTTTATCATTGGGGCTCAGTCAGAAATGATCAATTTCGCACACTTGATGAGTTCACATAACGGTGAACTTTGTGATATGTTGCATGTGGAGTCTTTATTTATATCAATTGGAATTGCAAACCTTGAATGTGCAGTTTTGCATGAGGGCAGTAAAGTTGCAACAATTCCACTTGAGGCTACATTGATGACTACTTCTCCATGAGCTCTTATAGATGTTGTTGACGCAATCTATAAGAAAGTCTTCCCAGTACTACCAAAACCGTAGACAAAAAAGAACCCACCAGTAGAATGATTCACTGCTTCCATTACTCAGTGGGATACAACTCTCTACTCATCTGTCAGTGATGCAATCAGCTTTCTTGCTTCTATTTGACACGTTCTTCGAAATTTAATTCTTGTAGAACTAAATGATTCATTGTATTAATGTACCCAGCTGAATGTGTTGTTGGCATTGATTAGTAATCGTGGAGAGTTTTCCCATTCTTTCGAAGTAGCTTTTCGGTATCTATTAAGGTTGCGTCTTGCTTTTCATCATCGATATATTTATGCCTGTTACATTGGAATAACATCAAAGTTGAGAAGACAAACGAAGATTCATGCCGATTAAAAGGTGCTTAAAATAATAATTGGAAATGTACATTTACCTATATGTAGTGGATTGTTTCTAGGCACATACAACATGTCCTCACGTAAAAGAATTTTTGTTTGTTCCCAGACCCTGTGCGGTTGTGACATGGAATGACTTAACAACATGGACATAAAGAATCTTCATGGATAACTTCCTGTAGCCCAGAATGACGCATCCTTTATTGCATTGATAAACTCTTGATCATCATCAATTAAACCACAAGTAACAAGTAGACCAAAAAGTTGGGTAAATGATATTATCCACAGTTCTTATCTGTTCATAACTGCAAGGTCCCCTCACCTTTGTTAACAATACTCTGAGGTAGAATAGTTTACTCTGAGAGGGTGATGCATGTGCTAACCTTCCAACAGCAATACCCCTTTCTCTTATTTTCCAAATCATTCTTCCTAGTTAAATGTATAGTAACGAGGAAACTCAATATTTGCTCAATCCATGCAAGAAACATTGACTCTTTCATCTTGGGCATTTGAACAACCTAGTTAACTGGACCTTTACTTCAATAGAAAACCGTTTGTTGGTCAGGTAAATGGAAACTTAAACGCTCGACGGAAGAATACCTGTGGTGGGTATCAAATGAGAAAATATGTCATGCAACTCGCAGGTAGAAACGTACCTACAATTCAAATAATGGGAGATATCATCAAACTCATTTTCACTATTGCTTGATTGATCATTATTATATATACCAGCAATAACTCAATCACTCCCTTTACTAACATATTTGAATAGATATTTTATGGCACTGGTTTGATTTGTTTTCTCAATGTTAATGTGGGCATGAAATAGCCTCAATAATATCGCATTGTAAGGTACAACGTATCTGGAATCCAGCAGTACATCCTTCATAACGATAGTCCTGCTATAATTTCTTCTCCTATATGTAGGGTAACCTTCTTCATCTACTGTTGTATGGTTAACAAACTTCTTGGGAAAGTACTTGGAACGTTTCCCATCTTTCATGCAGGGGGGCCGTTTGTTGGAAACTCACAAGGGCAGAAAGTTGTGGATCTCTCTCCCTGTCAGGTATTTCTACATAAATGATACTTTACAAGTGTTCGGCTTGTGGGAAGGATCCAAAAATAATATAATATGAATATGTGGCAGACCCCTCTTCTAAAACTCAATTGTATCAATTTCTGCAAGGATAATGAGTGAATAATATTATTTAGTGTCACATTAGTTCGTAAACAATAGTAACCCAGACGAGACATATGAATTGATGCGTAAAAATTCTTTTCAGACGATGAAAACTTATTTAATAAGACAATGTGGCTTCACTAATTAATAGTATTTGTTAAAAGTTGATGACACATTGATGTGAATAGCAAATGAGGATGCCCTTTTACCTTGAAGGTGGGATCGTACACTATTCTATAATTACGCCACATCTTACTATCCTGTTGCTTTTTCTCATTAATATTCAACATGTATTATATTTCACTTTTTCCGATGACCACCTAGCCAAAGGTGTTCTAACATGGTTGAATTTGTTTTCATCTTCTACGTACACTTATTAATATCGGTAGATTCTTTTGGAAAATAATTGATCATAGGATTGGATCTTGAGCATACATGTTGCCAAGTAGGAAATAAATCAGGACCGATTCTGAACTCTATTATATTAATATCACTTTTTTGAAATAGGAAATATAATTTGAATCCTTCTTGAATGATTTGCTATATTAATATTATTTGTTGACGTTGTGGAGCTTCAATCTGACAAGGGAAGGGCAAAAGATTTGTTTAAATTAATTTACATATATATACACACAACCAATTATAAAGTGCATTTGACGCAAATTAATCATCAAATCAAGAATGATAATGCAATGAGCCGAGCTTTAGGTGGTGTTGATAACATTTTGGCGTTTGCTTTTTTTTTTAAAGTGCATTTCAAAATGACTATTCATCAATTTCAAGTACACTGTCACCTAATGCATTAAGCAATATATTGTTTGATGGCCCTTTTTTGTGACTAAAAGTGTTAATGGTTGCCCTAGTAGTGATTTATGAATCAATCAATCAACTCTTAACTAGAGCACATATGATCTGTCTTACTTTCTCATCAGTATTCTCAAACGAAATATATGAATTTTGAAAGAATATTCTATGCTGAGAACTGCGAGACACCGATACTGCTTGAACGATACTTTATATTGGGTGTGTTTTGCAACGATCATGAAGAGCCTAAATGCATGTTTAATAACGTTTTTCTGTAAAATGAGATAATCTCCTTCACATATTTATCTTGACTTATGTAAAAGTACTTCAATACCTCATTCACAAATGGATCCATTGTTTTCCTTAACCCACATCCTAAGAATGGCATCCTTTCCAATAGCTCCATCTAATTCTTCGGAGAAGCGATATGACTGTACTTCCTGAGAATAGAAGATTGGTATTTCTGCCAGATTGTGAGATTAACCAACATACAAGAAGGTAATCCCATTATGAACAAAGTTTGAAAACCTCACTGCCTCCTTCAAAGCAGCTGCTGAACAACCCAAGATCTCAGATGCATAACGATTGAAAAAGAGTAAGCAGCACTGCCCCTTTGAGTCGGACACTTTGTAACGAAGCTTGAACCTTTTTCAAATAATTTTCAAATGTTAACTTACTTGGGTTCGGTCATGAGAACTCCTCTATGGCATGAGTTACACTTCAATTTATCACCATCGTATACATGCTTTTTGTCACCGGCTGTCGGCCACCGGTTGTTGAAGGGTTTTTTTTAAAAAAGATTTTGTTTAGAGGTATTTTTATCATTTCCTTTATATTTGTTTAATGACATGCGATGAAGTATCACCATTCCGAGTTTTATAATTTTCCAGGCACTTTTTATATCGTTTTCCCCAATTTTTTATTTCAATAAATACATAATTCAAAATAAAAATGATTCTATAAAGTATAGCATCTCAAAAACAATTACAACTTAAATTCAAGCAATCAAAGCTAGATTTTGGAGTGGAGAATACAAGGTGCCAAAGGAGAACCCATCCATAATTATGACTTTGGTGCTTTGATTCCATGCTGTATGCCTATATTAATTACTCCCCCGGTTCCTTTTTATAAGACATGATTTTGTTGCTCAAAAGCCGGATTAAAATTATCTAGTGGTAATAAAAATTAATCTCTACTCAAGGAGAGAACGTAACGTGGGAAAAAAGTTTGTGTAAATGCCATAATATTAATATGAACAATTGAATATGAATAAAATGAAAATTTAATTAAAAGGATGTTAGACATATCTAAATAACTTTCATAAACATGAACATACCGTATATAGAATGGAAGGAGGGCTCGCTAAACTCAGCCCAACTATGCAAAAACCATACCCCAGTATTGATTGGATCAAGTGGTAAGCGGTTTGTTCCAGCTTAAGTAAGGTCTCGAGTTCGAGCCTTGTGAATGAAGCAACCACCGTTGGGAGACCTTCCCACCTTTCTCAGGTGCGCAACGCGGGTCGAGTCCGGATTAGTCGGGGCGAAGCTCCGGAGATTGGGCGGGCAATAAAAAAACATGAGTTCGAAAAACCAATGGGCGCTTGGTAGAGTTGGCAAAGGCTACTACCAGCATTCCTCAGGGCGAAGGTTCAGAACCCTGGGGAGTGACAGCCGCGATAATTAACGCAACCTCAAAGAAGTTGTCCCATCGGTACCTCCACCGTAAGGTCTCCTCACAGGGGGTCCGGATTAGTTTGGGCAGGCAATGAACCTAGGACACCCCAGAATACCGGATGATTTATACAAAAAAAACATGAGTTTGAAAATTAAATCAAATGCATGTTTGGGTTTTATGT
This sequence comes from Vachellia pachyceras, assembly GCA_025593235.1. Classification (NCBI taxonomy): domain Eukaryota; kingdom Viridiplantae; phylum Streptophyta; class Magnoliopsida; order Fabales; family Fabaceae; genus Vachellia; species Vachellia pachyceras. The sequence goes on from JANTPZ010003463.1 coordinate 7,935, forward strand.
TAAAATTACGTTACACACAAGTTGAGATAAATTTTTTTTTTACATACTCACCTCGATTTACATAAAATTACTCTCTTAATGAACTTCTAAATACGCACCAAATCAATCAAATAGGTCGGATCGGAAGTGACTCTTGGTTTGGTTTAAATAAACCTTTGAAATGGGCTCTCCTTCCCAGTTACCCCAGGGCCCAGGCCCTTTGTTTTATCTGTGCTTGCACTTACCTCATGTTATTTATCTATTTTTATTTTAAATTTGATCATTTTAGTTTCGCTTAAATACGCTTTCAAGAAATGTCCAGTCCTTTGCGAATTTCTTAAAATCTTTTTTAACTCTTAAATAGAAGACTCTTTTGCTTAAATATCCTTTTATGCTGTATCCAATACATCATATCAATCACATATTTATCAACAGTTGATTATAAAATCAAATATTGATAAATGATAATATACATATTTAAATTAAAAATAAATTTTTTTTAACGTGATTTACAAGTTACTAGTTAAATATATAAAAAGAATTTTATTTTCATATTTATAATTTTTTTTGAAAAGAATAATTTTTTCATTCCATTTCACTGCATTACGATAAGATCCGATACAAAAAAAATTTAACATCAATGGGTTCGCATTGGCCTAAAAACATAAAACATCAACGGGTGCACCAACGAACATGAACACTAGTGCGGTGCTGCCCATAGTCCGGTCATTCATTGGACTAGGCTAACCAGCCACATTGAACTGTAGCGCTATAAATGTCCATCTGCTTTAGACCTTTGCTATTCCTTGCAGGAAACCTGCGCAGTGCAGAAAATTTCTGGGGCCGGATACGATTCTCGACATCCGTTATGTCTTACCGGCCCAATTACCGAGGTGGACGAAGGGGTGGCGCCTCATCTTCCGGGCGTGGTGGCGGCGGCCGTGGTGGGCGCGGAGGAGGAGGGCAAAGATGGTGGGACCCTGCATGGCGAGCAGAGCGCCTGAGACAAATCCAGGGCGAGGTAATATCATGGAGCTAATTATACTCCCATACGAATTCGTTACTAGTTCAACTGTATTAAGATAGACTGGGCGCGATGTTGCTTTGTTTTTAATGTTTGTCTCCGAGATGTTGAGTGACAAGCGGATTGAGTTGCAAAGGTTTAAACTGGCGAATTGGCTTGTAAAACTAAAAGTTCAGATTTTTTGTTGGTCTCTCTAAGGATACGGGCATGTAAAATGGTTCACAATGACAGCTCAATGTTGCTTTAACGAAGACTGTCTAGAAATTCAACCGCTCCTGTGCTAACAGGGGTTTTATTTATTTATTTTATTGAGATGCAGAAGGAAGTCTTTGATGAGAACGAATGGTGTGATAAGATTGAGAAGATGAAAAGAGGAGGAGAACAAGAGATGATAATTAAGCGTAATTATAGTCGAGAAGACCAGCAAACCCTCGCTGACATGGCTTGTGAACTTGGCTTGCACTTGTACGTCCGTTATAAATAATACTCCCCTTTCTGAGTGTTTGGTCCTTACTCCTTATTCAATCCCTGATGTTATATCAATGCCGTTGTATGCTTAATATGTGTCTTCTACCAGCAGTCTTCTGATGTCACGTTGGATTAAGGCATATTGTATTGTATATTTTACCCAATGCTCGGCTGTGATTGAATTTGCTGAGATATCCATCTAGCTTATCTGTACTCAGCAAAACTTGTCCTTTTTTTTTGGGTGGAATTTGAAAATTTTTATTTGATTATTTGTCACTCTGATAATTCTGATATTTTTGTTCTGTCTTACATTTTCTTCACCTGATTTTGTGCTTGGGCAAAGAAAGCCATGCATATAACAAAGGGAAAACTCTTGTAGTTAGCAAAGTTCCATTGCCTGATTATCGTGCAGATCTTGATGAACGTCATGGATCCACACAGAAGGAGGTACAGTATATAACTGTTTATATGCTGAATACCTATTTTCTGCCTGAAAAATTTTGTAAACTTATCCATGATTCTGAGCTTTCTGCAGATTAAAATGTCCTCAGACATTGAGAGGAGGGTAGGATCTCTTTTGGATAATACACAACCCAGGGGGGCAGGATCAATTAACGCGCCCTCCACAACAACCAATGAGAAGCTTAAGCAAACAATAACTACTGCAAAACCTGTTTCTGCTGAGCAGAGTGATTCTTCCAATGAGAAACTTAGTGTTGAACTCAAAGAAAGACAGGACAAAATGCAGGTATAGTCTTTTTTGACATAAATGTCAACATAATATCATTTTTTTAACATTAGTTTTGGCATAATTTCTATACTTATTTATGTTTCCCTTTCTTTTCAGATGTTAAGTTTCATGTATTTATTTGCAGGCAAGTGATAGTTTGAAGACAATGAAGTCATTTCGGGGAAATCTTCCTGCATTTAAAATGAGGTCCGAGTTTCTGAAAACAGTTCAAGAAAATCAGGTGGGCAAATTATCTATCAATAACTCAATATAATGTCTTGTATAACATAGTAGATTCACCAGCCTTGGTGTGTGTGGCGCACACTTTTTATTTCTTATTAGATGTTAAATGATCGAAAGAGGGGATTTTTAAATTTCAATTAATTGCATCCTATCTTTGACTTCCTATTTCTAGGTGAGAAATAGATAATAGATTATATAAATATATATTACTGAGGGTTTGATATTTTTAACATTAGTAGATCCTTAAGAAAGTGAAAAAGGAAGTAAAACCTTAACTTGCTTCATCTTCCTGGTCGGATAGGATCTCATTTAAAATTTTGTTTATTAGTTTCAAGATTACAATAATGGTTCCATATCAAAAAGTAAAGTTTGGCTTGTATAAAGTGCAGGTATTGGTAGTTTCAGGAGAGACAGGTTGTGGCAAAACAACTCAACTGCCACAGTTCATTCTAGAAGATGAGATATCATGTTTACGTGGAGCTGGTTGCAATATAATTTGTACTCAGCCTCGTCGTATATCTGCAATTTCTGTTGCAGCTCGAGTATCAGCTGAAAGGGGGGAGAGTCTTGGTGAAACTGTTGGGTACCAAATTCGCCTTGAAGCAAAACGTTCTGCTCAAACACACCTCTTATTTTGCACCACTGGTGTATTGCTTCGTCGGCTGGTAATTTAAAATTCTTTTCCATCTGAAACAAGTCCTGTATTTTATACTGTCTAACATTATTTGAATTTTATTGTGTTTCTTCAATTGCCATTGGTTTATCTTGTCCTGAATGTAATTCACATATATTTTTTCAATTTCTTTTCCATGGAAATATTTTATCTTTACTTCCCTAACTATAGAGTGTCATCCCTGGAATTATAAGCTGCGCTTGTGTAGAAACTCTATCCTGTTAGGAGAAAGGTGACAAAATTTCAACTTTCAAGTCACAATGTTAATGAGATCACTGGATATATTGTGTTGTTTATCGTACCTTTACCTAGGCTACTCATAAATTCTTGCCTGCAACTTGTGGCATTTACTCTTCTTTTCTGCTTATTCAGGTTCAAGATCCTGAGTTAACTGGGATTAGTCATTTGATGGTAGATGAAATCCATGAAAGAGGAATGAATGAAGACTTTTTAATCATAATTTTGCGTGACCTTCTGCCTCGCCGTCCAGATCTGCGTCTCATTCTAATGAGTGCCACCATTAATGCTGACTTATTCTCTAAGTACTTTGCAAATGCCCCAACAATACACATACCGGTATTGCTTATTCCATATTCTCCGTTCTTTTTTACCTACATATGTAGTGACTGGTTTTGTGTATTTTGTGCCAGGGATTTACTTTCCCTGTGGCTGAGCTCTTCCTAGAGGATGTACTGGAGAAAACTCGATACAGCATCAAGTCAGAGTTTGACAATTTTGAGGGGAATTCAAGGAGAAGAAAACAAGAATCTGCTAAGAAAGATCCCCTGACTGAATTGTTCGAGGCATGTTTATTTGTCCTATCATACAGCGTAGGCAGTCCACATGATGTATAAGGATGCTATGAACTCTGTTTTGTCTTGTTGAGTTGCATTTATGTTGGAAGGAGACTTTAGTGTCACGTCTTTACTGTCTTTTTTATTTTAGAGAAAGGGGGAGTTCAAGATTTTTTTCATATTTTTATAACTGGAGTCTTTAAAAAACATGATCTGTGGCTATAAATACTAGATATTTCTAATTTAAATTTCATCCTTGGAAATAGCTCTATAGCCAGCTAAATCATAGTCATTGATGACAGACCTTGCTAATAAAGTTCCAGAGTGATTTTTTTTTTTAGAATCAAGGAGTTCAAAAATGATTTAATCGAATTTTTCATGGAGGATCACGTGGTGTAACCGTCTAATGAAAGAAATTTTTACTATTTGTTGAAAGGTGGATTGCAGTGATGTCCCACAAGGGATGCTCTTTTTTCATGACATCATCAATGGATATGATTTTGCTTTTTTACCTTGGACAGCTTATTTTGGTACGCAGGTGAAATGTTTGTTAATAGTATAGTATGACCATGTGGCATGGTAATTTGAGGCCGTAACTGTTTGATGGCAGTTTGGTGAATCTAGCCACTTCGTTAAGCTTTAGATGGTGGGATACTGGGATGTAGAAGCATTGGATTAGCTTATGCCTGGTTTGGAATGTAGTTTCTGCATGTAAGATATAGCGTCTTTTAGTTTTGGAAATAACTTGTATTGGAGCAAAGGAGCTTCCTGTGGAGAGTTGAATGTAAAATGCTTCTCTTTCCTTGGTATTTTAATGCTTCTATTTGCAGTACAGTGACTTTTTAGCAGTTTTTCTTTTATTTTTTTTTTGGGGTGATTTTTCTGGAAATTTGTTGACTAGGATTTTCTTTAGGCTTTTCGTGTTATCAATTATATGGAAGCTTTGCTTCTTTTTGAAGGCTTCTGACTGTGCATTGGCCACTATTTTAATATAAAGTGTTTGTGTGCAAATTGACTTATGTAAATGCATGCAATTATAATTTTTTCTGTTTTATTATTGCAGGATATTGATATAGATAATCATTACAGAAATTACAGTTTACATGCTAGAAAGTCTCTTGAAGGTTGGTCTGGTTTGAAGGTTGATTTGGGTTTGGTATGTGTTCTATGCTTTTGTTCTAAATATGATGTTCATAAGTTAATTCTGGTGATTTCTTTTTCAAACTCCAGCTCAACTTTTCTTATTCCATTTTATTTATCTTGATGTTTCAGGTAGAGGCAACAATTGAATATATATGTCGAAATGAAGGTGATGGAGCAATTCTTGTATTTCTTACTGGTTGGGATGATATTTCCAAACTATTTGACAGACTTGAAGGAAATAACTTTCTTGGGGATCCTAGCAAGTTTTCAATTCTTCCTTTACATGGTTCAATGCCTACCATCAACCAACGTGAAATATTTGACCGCCCTCCTCCTAACAAGAGGTAAGCCCTTTTCTTTTGCTGATCTTTTACGACAGATTTTGCTTGGGAAGTAAACCAAGAAAAGCTTGGGTCTTTGCAAATGGTTTCTTGAGGAGTTGTTTCTTGTAGATCTGCAAAGGGATGGAAGGTTCTTTTGAGTTAGAACCAGGTTTTTCCCTTTTGTTTATAATTTTGGTGAAGACTTCTTTTCCTTTGTCTTTATTTCTCTCCTCCTCAGTATCTCTTTTCATTAAAAAAGCTGTTAAATTGTACCAAGCATTTTTGTTTCACCTGACAAGCAAGATTTTAGCCTCTGTCCTGCTTTCTTTCACCTGACAATAGATATTTGCTGTCCTGGTCAGTACAAACTTTTGGGAACTATACCTGTTTTGTTGGGCTGACTCAGTCCACTGTTGTTACTTGTATGTAATGCTGTTGCCTGTACTTTTAGAATTTCATGAAATCACATGATAGGATTTTCTTGTCAGTTTGGCAGTTTTTTTCCTGTTAGTGGTGTTACTGTAAATCAACCTTGTCAATATACTTTCGAGATGTTGTTTAGATTAGCATATAATTGTTTGCTGTCATGAATCTTAATTTCTTCTCATTTTACCCCTTAAGTTTTGATTAATACTATTTTGCCAATGTAGAAAAATTGTAATAGCTACAAATATTGCCGAGAGTAGCATCACCATAGATGATGTTGTATATGTCATAGACTGTGGAAAAGCAAAGGAGACTAGCTATGATGCTTTAAACAAGCTTGCCTGTCTGTTACCATCATGGATTTCGAAGGCTTCAGCTCATCAGGTATTGAGATTGTAGAACTGCATTTAAAATTTTGATGACACACAATTATTTTTCATGTTAGGGAACATCTTACACTTCTGTGGCTGATTGGTCAAGCTTGTGATGATTTCTGAATTTCTTAGTCACTATGTTATTTTCAATTTAATGATGGGGTGAATTTATCAGAGACGAGGGCGTGCTGGCCGTGTACAGCCTGGAGTTTGTTTTAGGTTGTATCCGAAAGTGATCCATGATGCAATGCCTCAGTATCAGTTGCCTGAAATTCTCCGGACACCATTGCAAGAGTTGTGCCTCCACATCAAAAGTTTGCAGCTTGGAACTGTGGGGTCATTTCTAGCAAAAGCACTTCAACCACCAGATCCTCTTGCTGTTCAGAATGCTATTGAACTTCTGAAAACAATTGGGGCATTAGATGATAAGGAGGAGCTTACTCCACTGGGTATGTTATCCTGTATATTATTTTCTCTATCTTGAATATTGGCTTTGGATGCTATCTGAATTGATTTTCATCCAACAGGTCGGCATCTTTGCACCATACCTTTGGACCCCAATATAGGGAAGATGCTTCTAATGGGTTCTATTTTTCAATGTCTCAATCCTGCCTTGACCATAGCTGCTGCTCTTGCATATCGTGACCCATTTGTCTTGCCCATAAACAGAAAAGAGGAAGCTGATGAGGCAAAGCGATCTTTTGCTGGTGATTCTTGCAGGTCAGTTATGTAGCCAGGCATTGTGCTCCATTCTGATCGTGTTACAATGGATCTCACAATTTTTGACTTCGCTTGTCTTTGAATATTGAAGTTCTAAATGTATCTTTGATTCAGTGATCATATAGCCCTTCTGAAAGCATTTGAAGAATGGAAGGATGCAAAACGTAGAGGACAGGACAGGCAATTCTGTTGGGATAATTTTCTATCATCAGTAACCTTGCAGATGATTGATGATATGAGAATGCAGTTTCTCAATTTATTATCTGACATTGGATTTGTTGACAAATCCAGGGGTGCTAATGTAAGATTTTGGTCTCAAGTTTATTTATTAATTAAAATGCCTTTTCCCTTACCTTCCTCAAAATTTGTTTTCTTCTCTCTTGAGCATGATTGGGTCAACAAATTTTCTATTGACTTGTCTTCCATGGGTATTGATACTCTTCCAATTTTCTGTCAATGTCGAAAATTAAACAGCCCTTCCTATATGTCTATGCAGGCTTACAACCAATACAGTCATGATTTGGAGATGGTTTGTGCAATTCTATGTGCAGGGCTCTACCCAAATGTTATGCAGTGCAAAAGAAGAGGAAAACGGACAGCTTTCTACACTAAAGAAGTTGGGAAAGTCGATATCCATCCTGCATCTGTCAATGCAGGGATTCATCTCTTCCCTCTGCCCTACATGGTGTATAGTGAAAAGGTTAAAACAACCAGCATTTATATTAGGGACTCGACAAACATATCAGATTATGCCCTACTTCTGTTTGGTGGTAATCTTACCCCTAGTAAAACCAGGGAGGGAATTGAGATGCTCGGAGGTTACCTTCATTTCTCTGCTTCAAAGAGTGTCATTGAGCTCATAAGGGTAATTTCTCTTTCCCCCTAATGTGGATTTTTTTTGTATGTGTGTGTGTGTCTCTCTCTCTCTAAACTAAAACCTTAAATGTTGGCTTGAGCCATGCATATACAATATCTCATGGTAACGGGATTTGCAGAAATTGCGCTGCGAGCTGGACAAACTGTTAAACAGAAAGATTGAGGAACCGGGATTGGACACTACTGCTGAAGGAAAGGGAGTGGTTGCTGCTGCTATTGAACTACTGCATAGTCAGAATGTAAGATGATTTTTTTTTTTTGTCCAGGACTGACGACATCAGTTTGGGTCCTTTATTAATTCATGCTAAATTTATTTTGAGCACCGATTGTTTATTTTGAGCGACAGAGGGATTGCATCTGTGTGCAGGCCTCACGTGGCCTCCCCTCTGTAAGGAAGTAATCCTATATCTTGCCTGTGTCAACAATATGGTACCCCTAAGAATGGCCCCTGTTCATGCCATCCCGACATTTTAATTAGGACAGTAGAAGTATAAACGGTCTTGGTAGCAAGTCTCCTCACTATGATGCATATGCTCGATTTGTCTTTACTTGATTATACGTGTGTTGTAATTGACTGGAGTAATCAATAGTAATCATAGCTTAATTGAAATGCGGAATGAAAAGAAATGTAATGAAGCAAGGACACACTGGAAATGAAACTTCCCATCCTCACTGGAACTATTATGTTCTTGCTCTAATGGTGATTAGCAGACTTCATGGCTTGTGAAATTTGGAAGTACCACGACTCTAATATTTGCTGATATCAGGACACACTGGAAATGAAACTTCCATTCTCGCCCTGTGCCAAGCCGGTATTAGCGTTGTGCGAGTACGTCTGTAATAAGAATAAAAACTGATCACCTTTACCAGATCGGATACTGTGTGCCTATATAGATTCATGGTGGAAGCTGCTTTTCCATTGTTATGCATAAACATGGTGGAATACCATTTCAAATATTCCATTGGAAAGCCAAAACTGTTGTATCTTTCAATCATCAGCTCTTTGGTGAATGGTTTTTTTTTGTTTTTTATAAAAGGCCACTCTTCTGCCTCGAGTCAGTTTATAAGTAATCAGACATGATTTGGGTCTTGCTCCGTCACTATAGCTTCGCTTCTTTCCGCTTGTTGCAGTCCTTACTCTCCTTGTTATTCTCCAGCCTACAGTGTTGAAAATCTCTGACTGGCTTAGTGTCTTTGCCGATCATATCACTGTCTTGTAACCTTTAATGACCCTATAATGGTTGATTGTTGAAGAACGGAGATTCATCAATTTCTGAATTAGTGAATAAAGAAATATTTGGAAAAAAAACTGAAGATTTGTGGAGAAGTTGGCGCTTGATATTCCACTGCTGATCATGTGCGCTCTGATGGTTCACCGGCTGACATGCTACTGTTACCCTGGTAAATTTCTGCCTCAAGACATTTCACAGAAGCATATCTGCAGGTTGCTTGGGATTCTTGTATTTTGTAAGATACACAACGATCATGGGTAAGAAAGAATGGGAAAATTTAATTCTCTCCTGTCTTGGTGCGCAAGTAAAGATCTTTAGATCCACGTGCGACATCCTATTTGCAATAAATTTATAAGTTTGCTTTGAAGGGCTGTCAATATCATGTCATCTCAATTTCAAGCATCGTCTATTAATTTACTTTCTAGGGCAAGCATCTTAGTGAATGAGGATGGAGCGTTTGAGCGATTAGCCTTTGTCATGGGTTTTCAGATGTTTCGTTGGCATTTTGCCAAAAAACTAAGTGACCTTTGATGGAAAATACGAGGAGCCCATGATCCAAGAAATAGAGGTCAACGATGGAAGTTTATGTGATCGCTGTGAGAGCGACATTCCTTCCTCAAATGCTTGATCGTCCCACGTGAATTATAGACACACAATGACACAAATAATTTGCTTTTCAAACTCGCTATATCTCCTCCGATCGAGGCTAATAAAACTTCAACTTTTGGATAAACAATCTTTTGGCCAGTTAACAAATTGATCAGCAAAAATGGTAGATGACGAGTGTCCGATATAACTATCGATTAATAACTTAGTATTTAATACCCACCAGCAAAGTACGTCTTCCATTCTTTTAAACGTGTCAGGAAAAGTAAAACAAGAAGAAGAACGCGATGATAATGGCACTATGCAAATGCTACAGCATCTGCATGGCCTATGGTGAACCTTTATTATGCTCCTGCCATTAATTTCATTACCAGAGATCTCTGAGCAGGACATTCGTTCATGTAAGCCATTGTGGAAGCTAGAATTGGATAGTTGATTTTACATTCATGCATAAATTTTTTGTTAGAAATGCTAGTGCAACGAGCACAAGTCTTGGGAACAACCATAGCCGTTTTAGTTAGAGAGCTCAGGGCCTTACAAAACTTTTTTCTTAAGTTCATCCTCTCAATATGAAACTTATTATCTTGCTAAATCAGTTCATAGGATGAACAAGAAAGATTGATAGTGCCTGTCATTCACAGTTTCTGATGAATCTCCTTCTTACCCGAACGGATCAGAAGAGAAAATCAAATATGGTTGGGGGCGTGTGGAATGGCAGTACCAAGGAGTTTGCTTCCTGAAAAGGGCTCGTATAATAGAGCCACGTAAGAGGGAACACCGACACCATATAATAGCCTACGGAACCTGTGAAGTACTACCTGGACTGCCTACACCCATGCATGCGTCCTCATGTGCACGCACGCCTCCATACGCATTCCCTCTCATCTCTCTCATCCACCAAACTTGTATAAAACCCCAGCCTCTCCACTCCTTATTACCTACATACACACAAACCTCTACATATATATACATATATATATATATATAACCCTGCTGGTCTTGATGACGAGTGGAGAGGATAACAGAGATGGTCATGGAGAGAGGGTGGAAGCATAATACGGAGATATCACCTTTTTGTCCCAGGTGTGGCTCTTGCAACACCAAGTTCTGCTATTACAACAACTACAGCTTAACTCAGCCTCGCTACTTTTGCAAAGCCTGCAGAAGGTACTGGACAAAAGGAGGATCCCTCCGCAATGTCCCCGTCGGCGGCAGCTGCCGGAAAACCAGGCG
>JANTPZ010003464.1:0-16344 GCA_025593235.1 Vachellia pachyceras
TCTCTAAGGAATAGGTGCTAATCCTAGACTCCCATCTTCCTCTATTTCTCTATTTTCCTTAGTCCCTTTTTCATTTAAATTCATCTAATCTCCTAGAACTATTGTACTTTTAGATAGCATGATATAACTACAAGATATAGCATAAATTATGATAATACATTGTGACAACAATTATCATCTTATATCACTATTAGCTACCCTAGAGCCTAAGCCTATTTAAAACTTCCTCCAGGGCCTATTTAAAACTTCTATGATAACATTGATCCAACAAAAACTTCCGAGTACCTAGTGATTCATCATGAAAAATTTTGGGGCGAAAATGATCCCTAACCCAAAAATAAATCATTGTTCATTATAGGCCATATATAATCTGCAAAATGCCGTGCCCCAACATCAGAAATGTGAGGAAATCAAATTCCAAACAGAGCACAATGTCTTGGAGGAAATCAACAAATGATACTCTACAGTGGTTAATTATTATTCAAACATATAATGTGGCACGGTTATACTCACATCTGCCACAGAAGGCCACAGTTTGCTCAGCTGCTTGTTTAGCCATTTCACCTAAAAAAGACAATGATAAATGTCAAACACAAATAAAGAGCTCCGTACTCAAGCAGAGAAACAGATAATAGGGTTTCTAGGATTCAACTTTGCAGCCGCACCTAAGATGTGCTATAACTCTGAGAGTCATGATTAACGTGTAGTATTATAAACATCAACTTAAAGACCTGTCTGGGAGGATGGGTTGTGGTGAGGTGGGGATAATATCACAATCAGTGGCGGAGCCACATGCTCTCCAGGGTGGGCAATTGCCCCCACTGAAATTTTCTTGTTATATGTAAATAGCTATTAGATTTTTATTTTGCACCCACTGATATTTAAGATTTGAACCCACTCAAATTATCGACACTAGTAAGCTTATTGTCATTTGCTTGAAAATAAAAAAGTTGCCCCCACTACTCCGGGGTCCTGGCTCCGCCACTGATCACAATTGCAAGGATGTCCTAAATCAACATGCATCAAAACTGATCATCCTTCAAAATTTGAAGCTTTTCGATGGTTGAGTTCATTTTCATTTTACACTTCTATGCTTGTGTTCTCCTTTTCATTTTCTTTGTCATATTAAAAAAATTAAAAATAAGTATAATATACGATAATTTACCATTCAAATACATCACACTCCATAAATGAAATTAAAATTTCAAAACAATGGGAAGTCAACATTCTTTTGCATTTAATTCTCAGAAGATGGCGCAGGAATTCACTTCACCCAACCAAACTCTCTTCAAAACTCTCAAGCAAGCTCATTTGGTCAACTAAGTTAAATAATCCTAACCAAGTGTCAATAATATTTGATAGTACTAAAGCCATTTCTCATCCTCATTCCTAAAGTACAGGAACTATTGGTACATAATATTGAATCACCTCATTAGAAAGCTAAAATATTAGAAGGAAATTCCCACCTGTTCATATACAGGAAAAGATATCCACTCAGGAGAATTATCACCACAGATTTTTTTTATATCATCTCTGTCAAGGGCTCCAAGGAGTTTGATATCAACTGCCTGTACAAAAGGGCAAATATCAACTATAAAACAATGGAATTTTTTCAAAAAGCTCAATAAGATATCCTTGTCAATGCTATAATATTCATCAACAAATCCTTCTAAAGCATGTTGTCTCATTTAATGCATGTTGCCTCAACTAAAGTCAAACAGAAACAGGCTACTCTGCGATAAAATTCAATGGCTTGTAATGTGGACAAACACAATTTTCATTCGTTGGCAAGTCATCATACAGAGAAAAACTGCAATAGATGTTGTTCTAGCAAAGATTTACGTTTAAAATTTTCTCAGGCATGCTATATTCAAGTAACAGACAACGGTCCAATTTTAAAAGGATTACCATCGCACACTTATAATCTATAAAACCATGAAAAATTATCATTGCAAAGACCAATATATTCAAGTACATTCAAGTAACAGTCATCATACCCCTTGTGGTTTATTAGGTAAGACCAATCACCAATACGGCCAACAATCCAAAAAATTTCTTCTGCTTACCTTAATGGAGGATCAAAAATAGATAAACGAAACGAGACAATGTGTGTGGGCATCTATGTACGAGAATACAGATGCAAGTGCACATGCATGCATTTGTATGATACACAGAAGAATAACATATTATACTCAAAGTTCACGAAATTTTGTTTGAACTTAGCAAGCTAAACTTTCAACCTGCTCTCCTTCGCTTCTTCTTCATAAAAGAAGATCCTATATTTCTTAATGTGCATTAGAATTCAGAACTGCTGAGCATTTTTTCCTTCCATGCCCTGCCATTGTCCCCTTCTTTAACCAATAGGAAGCCTCCATTTCAACTGATTCCATTGTCCTCTACCCCACAAAATCATAACCCAAGCAACCTAAATGACTTCAATTTGTGACACCAGAATGTTTCGGCACGCACATTACATTCAGTCCCTGCTTTTAAGTGTCAAAGGACATATTCTTACCTAGCCCTTGATACTGAGTAACACAATTTCTTAATGAAGCTGAAGCAAAGCTAGGCATCGGCCACATTAAGGTCTTTTGATCAATCCTACTTCATCTCGGCCAACTTTCAAGTCATCTAAAACTGAGAAATTAACCCATCGAAATGTAAATGTGCGTAATGTGCAGTTAAATAAAATTGAGGTGAAACAATGCATTGAAATTTGATTTTTGTGATCCTCCATACATTCAAGCTCTAAATGCAATTATTCAAGGAAAACCAGAATTGATTACACAGGTTGGACACAACTTTTCCTATCTCAAAATGAGGTAGATTGGTTTCAACAGAAAAAATTTAATTAGATGACCAACAACTTTCTCATCAGTCTCATTTGAGCTTTTGTAAGTAGCTATCTAGAAAAAATCAATGGAATTATTTATGGAATTAAGTAATGAATCAGTCAAGTATTATCTAGTATAGGAATTACAATTGAAATAATAATACCCATGGATAAGCATACAATTAGTTTTCCGTTACTAAACCTTTCACTGAGTTATTAACATAACTATTGTAGGAGTGTTAAAAGTTTCCTAGAGGCTTGAACCAAGGACTCAATTTCCCAAAACAGTTGCCTTCCCTGAGAAGAAAAAGGTTTGCAATCGTACATCCGCTGAAAACAAGTTCCAAGGAACCAAGTCAGATAGATGTATTGCTCTTAAGAGTGGTTCCTACATTTTACTGAGGAACAGCAATTTTCTAATTTGATACAGCATCGTCTCAAACTGTTTAGCAAAACCGATTGCTGAATGACTGTCCTATTTGATAAGCTAAATAAAATTCCACTGGTGAAGTTCCATAAATCCAATTATCTCCCACATTTCAACAAACAAACGCTGATTATATAACAATTCATTTACTCCTTTAATTTTGTCCAGTATAATTGCCCTCCCATAAAGTGTTTTAACAGAAAAAGAATTGTCAATGACAAATTCGCATGCGAGCGAAACAAGAACAACTCGTCATACCTTCGCAATCCGCTTGGCGCTTCGGTACTTCATCATATATTGCCATCCATACATCAAAGCGATTCCAAGAGCTATCCCCAAAAAGAGCCCAGAAATCAAACCCATTTTCCCAGACTTCAACCACCGCTTCCCTTTCAAGACGGAGATCCAACAAAATTTCAAAGATCGAACCAAAGAATGTACGAGCAAATTCAATGACGCAAGCACATAATATAACGAATTCAGGACAGAAACTTGCAGAATCACCAGCGAATCAAGCCCAATGAAAAACTCACAGCCTAATTGATAAAGAAATCGTAGTCTAGGGAAGTCAAATGAGAGACCCTGCAAAGACCAACGAGAGAAACTGAAACCGAACTCCGAATCTCCGTAAATTGTGGGTCTGTGCTTATTCTCAGAAGTGTAAAAACGTATAATTTTTCTTGGTCATAACGTCACTTTCAGCCTCATCGTTTCTCCATTTCCCTCTTCCTCCACAAGTTTGGAAACATGGCATTAATGCCTTGTAAGTTGTAGGGACTCCCGCATCCCTCCGTCTTTAATTTCACACCATTTGAATCGGTTGTTTCTTCATAACATGTATCACCACGAGTCTTATTATGATATGCTTCAACTTTTATCTAAAACATTTGTATGTGTTATATAGCTCTGTTTAATCTCTAGATTCTTTTTCTTTTGATTTGGGATAATCTAATTCAAATATATAATATTTACAAGTTATTTTGAGTTTATGATTGTGAATTTTTTAATATTCATTTAAAATTTATCTTCATATCAATGTGTGCTGATCTCATGGAAAAGAGAGAATTACTTTTATTTGAGGAACCCATAAAATATCAGAATAAAAGATAAAAAGTTTCAAAAACTTGTTTTGTAATTTTCATTTGAATCCGAGGAAATATGCGCATGTGTGTGGGGCATTGTGAGTGTATATATTCAAGCTTCTCTCCATTATGAATCTACATATATGGTGTGTGTGTGTGTGTCATTTGCGAGTATGAGATTAAAAATTGTGTTAAACTCAACAAATCATCACCTAAACAATCTATTTTAATTACCAACACCAAAATCCAAAAAGGAGCCAAAAATCCAATGAAAAACGCGTTAAAAGAGATAAATGCAAACACATTTGACAACGATTGCGACAATTAACTGAGGAGGAAGTGGCTGGAAATGTAGAGGAAACGACGATAAAAGCCAAACGAACAATCTAACGCTGTGGTGGGATTAGTAGGGGAGGACCACGAAAGGTTTCTACGTTGAGAAATTGTGAAACTATCAATAACACGAAGGTGGCTAGGTTAAATATCAATTTTTTACAGCATTTAGTTGTTGGTTATTCACATAAGCGACGTTAAGAAAACCTTCTAATGTAGCATATATCAATAATCGATAACTATTGTCTAACCATTTCAACTTCCAACATCACTAGGTGAATATGTTGGGATTGGAAGGTACGACGAAGTATAAAATTGGGAAATTTATTTTGAGGTTCTAAATAAAGGACTTATTTAGAATTGTCTCAAAAAATAAAATATTTTTTTGAGGTTCCGTTGACAACATGAAGTCCTTTTATTGACAACATCATGCGCTGGATTGACAACACCCCATGTTGTCAATGGGATCTCAGAATAAATATTTTTTTTTGGGACCAGTCATTAAATAAGTCCCTTATTTGGGACCTCCCAATAAATTTCCCTATAAAATTTTTCTAATCCATATCTTAGATCTATCAAAGACGTTGAAGTCACTTAGCGAGAAGCATACATTTCTTTGATTTGTTTTGACATTTGAATGTTCCCATTTCCTCAATTTCAATAAGCCAATAACTACTATTGCCCCGTTTGGTACGTGGAAGTGATTTTGATGGAAGTGGAATTGGAAGTGAAACTGGAACTGGAAATGGGGTTAAAAGTATGTTTGGTATGTTGGAAGAAGTGTGGTATTATTTTAATTCAATATTTATATCTCTAATACAAAAAGACTAATATACCCCTTTTTTAAAAAAAATTCATCTGCAATGGTCGAGGAGGCTTACTTCGACGTCGTCCAGATCGCTTCCCGAACTCGTCCAGATCGCGTCGTGGGAGGAGGAGGCGGCGTCGTGGGAGGAGGCGGCGGCGTTGGAGGAGGAGATCTGGACCCAGATCGAAGGAAGGTGGCATCATCGTGGGAGGAGATATGAGGCATTACTCATTCCACTGACCCAAGCTTCGTCCATTGCTGTTCTGCATTCTAGATTCCAGCGAGCACGGCGGTCGGTGTCGAGGGTGGTGGGGTAGGAATTGTCGAGGACCTTAAGAGCAAAAGGGGAGAGGGCGGAGGAATCGTTGGAGTCCGCTTGTCGCCGATTCGTGGCTGGAGATCACGTCAACTCGTCGCCAGTTCGTGGTCAGAGATAGGGCTAGGGGTGGTGGTCGTGTTCGTCGCCGGGGGTGGGGGTCGCATCGCCAGGGGTGGGTTTGTGTTCGTTGCCGCCGCCGCTTCACCGGAGAAGAAGAGTTCATCACGAGCGAGCTCTGAGAAGGGCACAATGGTCTGAAAACTTGATTCCATGGAATTGATCCCAGTTCCATGGGGGGAGGGATGGAAGTGAGTTCCAGGAATTGGGTTGGAACTGAAATTGACTTCTCACATACCAAACAAACCTATCCATGGAATTGATCACAGTTCTCACCTCAATTCCACTTCCAACCTTCATTTCCATGCTACCAAACGGGGCATATATGTTCCCTATGCTAGTATCCACATGAACAATTTTTAACATAAATGGTTGTTAAAATAGGATTTAACCAAGACGGAAGTGAATTGGAAATCTTAAAAATTTAAAGTTAAAAATATGCATAAAGAAGTTTTAGAAAGAAGTCACCGAGAAAGTTAAAGGAGAAAATCAACACAGAGACTTATCCTGGTATGGTCTTTCACTTTATTATCCACATAATGTAATAACTCTCTTATCTTTACTTTATTATCCACTAGAGACCTTAACCAGATCACTTGAGGTCATTATATAAGTTAGAATTAGTTATCCATGTGAACTGTAAAACCCACTTTAACTATTATTCATTAAAAACTTAACATTTTGGCCCGACTTTGAAAATTCACAACTAATTCTAGAAAACTTTAATTCAAGTGAACTTGATCTCTAAAGAAAGCTTATTTCATAGCTTATGAGAGAAAAATAATCCTTGAACCAAAATGATTTCCAAACCAAGTTGAAAAGAATTGGAAAAGCACTATCACTTGGTCATGACGGAAGAATCTCATCTTAGGCAACTTTCGTTTTCGTCGCGATAAACTTTTGAACTTAGAGAAAAATTTGCTCTCTAACCACTTTCGTCCTAGTAAACTTTTGATTTGGTCCCGAAGAACTTTTCCAAAACATAGCAAAAATTCCTCTCAAACCACTTTCGTCACGCCCAATTTTAAAATTCGTCGCAACCAAATGCTGCTGACAGATTTTCTACTGAATTTAAAAAATTCATAACATTTTGTATACAACTCCAAATTTGGCAAATTAGGACTCTATAGAAATCTTAGAAATAGTTCTACTTGCCTGCAAAATTTCAGGACAATTGGACTTCATTTGCTCAAAATTTCTTATATTGTCCTTTTTATGGGTTTTGGACCCCTTCTTTCTCCCCTTTTGCATACTCATTTTGATTTCTTCAAGAAACTTTCATCATAACTCATATACTCACTTCAAATAACATATCTTGAATATGGTAGGAGTTTAATACATACAATTTCCCAAGAATGGCACATATACATTAACTAGAATGCAAAACAACATGTGCATCCTTTTTTTTCTTTATGCACTGGAAGCCACCTACCTTTCATTCTTGCCCCATTTTCCTTTGCCTCTTGAGCTTGTGCCTATGATTTATCATTAGAAAGGGTGAGATTTCAAAGAAATATCAGTAGCAAACAACTCTAACAAATACATTAACATGTATGATTATCTAAATAGAAACAATTATTCCATGTAACATAAATAATAAACCTTACTTCTATCAAATTTTCACAAGACCAAGGCAATATGTGACGCTCATTATATTCCCCTATAAGCTTAATATTAGATTACTAATGAATCACTTTTACCCTATGCTTGGATGGAGAGAAAATGAGGGAGGAAAGAAAACTTGGAGAGAAAATGGAGGGAGAAATGAGTTTTCCCCTTCTTGGATAGGAGAGAAAAAGTGGGAGGAGGGAAAAGTTGGATAGAAAATGGGGTGTGGCTCCCACCACATTTTCTCTCCAACTTTTCTCTCTACACATGGAGAGAAAACTATTTTTCCTATCTACCCACATACTTTTTTATTTCTTTTTCATTTTAACTAATTAAGTTTAACATATAACTTTTTTAAAAATCTATGATTTTCTTTTTTTTAAAAGAATAAGATTTAATATATATTATAATATCTAATTTATTTTTAATTGCTTATTAAAACCTTACAACCTTTAAAAAATATAATATATTTCTATATAAGTTATGTTGTTTTGAAATATAATAACTGAAAAGATATCTTTAATAAAAAATTTGATTTTAGATTATTTAATGATATTAATGTTAATATAATTTTTTCATTACCATTATTAATTTGATATTATATTTTACATATTTTAAGGATATTTTACTTATTACTATTTATTAAAAGATTTTTATTTAAGGATATTTTAGTCATTCAACCATTTACCCATTTTCTTTCCTCTCTGTTATCTCTCACCCATCTAAGCTGGATGGGTGATAATATTTTCTCTCCACTTTTCTCTTTTCTCCATTTTCTCTCCTCCCATTTTCTTTCCTCTCAACTTTTCATCCCATCTAAGCGGAGCCTTAGGCCTTAGATAACTCATTGACCAAAGAAGTGAAATAAAAAAATTTTCAGCTTTAGGGTTACTATTCATTTGGTCAATTTCCAAATTTCTAGCCCAATTTTGGAAATTCATAACTAATTCTAGAAAACTTAAAATTGAGTGGTACCAATTTCTAGATGAAGCTTATAACCTTATATATAGGGAAAAAAATACTCATTAGTTCATTAACTTTGCCAATTGATAAAGTTAAATAAGAGAAAATGTACTATTTATTTGGTCACTTTTCATTTTTCAAGATTTTTCCCTTAACTTGGGAAAATCATAACTTTTGATCTGCACATCCAAATTCAGCAAACTTTGGCCCTTTTTAAAGCTTAGGATGTGTAATATTTAACTGGAAAATTTCAAGTCATTTAGGCCTCATTTACTATTTTTCATCATCACTCAAAAATTGGGCAGATTTAAACGTTTTGGAAACCCCTTCTTAACAACTTTCCCTTTTTCTAAAAATTTTGGAAAACCCTTTGTTACAATTTCCAAACTTCTCTTAATGTATGATTAAGTTATATAGCTCATTTGTTCATTATCATGCATACATTCCCATATTTTCATCCACTTATCATTTAGGGGTTTATACTTATATAGTTACGACACACTTAAACATCAGTTCTAAACACCATACACAACTTCAGCAAGCAAAAGCATAATATCATGCTCTCTTTAAGCATCAACCACTTTGCTCTTACCCTTGCTTTTGCTTTTACCTAAAATGGTTAATGGGGAAGAATGAGATTTTGGGAAGTCTCAATAGCAAAACTAACAAACTTGTGAATGTACATATCATGCATTCAAAATGTGTGTATGATCAAGATACATGTGACATATCCAAACTACATATTATCATGCATATGGCCATAGCAATCAAAGTCACATATTATACACATAACATCAAGTTCATTCATCACAAAATCATGCACCATTCATAAATGAGTTCATAAAAGTATTTAGGTAAAGTTAATAGTCTTACTACTTGTCCTCTTAGCTTTCCCTACACTTTGAAGCTTTCTTGTCCAACTTCCCCAATGAGCTCTTTGGTATCTTAACTTCCTAAACATCATATAATAACATACTCATCATTTTCAAACTATCATCAAAACCAAAGAACCATAAAAACGTATTATAACCCTCTCTTGCCTTTTTAAGAATCATAGAACTTTAAAAATTATTCTTATGATTTCCAATGCTTCCAAAATCCTTTTCTCACTTTCAACCTACACAATTTTTCTATGCCTTGAACTCAGCTGATTGAGATAATCTAGTACCTCAGATAATTAGTTTAGGCTATCTACCCTTCAAAATTCTATAGACATTAATCTAGGCCGAATTTCAAAAATGATGAATCTCATTTTGATTTGTGAGTTCTGCCTGTCTATTGGGCATCTGTATACTTTTCTGATATTTTGGTCAAAGGTTGACTTTTCAACTTTGACTTTGACTTTGTCAAATGACCAAAATGACTTTACTTATTCTTCTTATTTACCATTGATTGAGCTCTATTTGTATTAGTTTTCTACTTGAATTTCCAGAGTCTTAAAGTCAATTATAGCCCATACATGACCCTTTTGTGCTTAATTTGAGATTAGGAGTTTTTTTGATTTAGATTAGTGTGATTTTGGCTACATATGTCATGAATAATGATGTTATTGTGCTTAAATTCCATCATGAGAAAATGATACTGCCAATATTTGCTATTTCATTTCAGGAACTCTGTACAAAAGGCAAGAGAAAGCAGCTCTGGAGAATTTTGCCGTGGCGCAATTCAAAGTTCAATCAGCAGGCATGAAATCTCGGGAGCGGTTTACCGCAGCGAATATCACGCATCAGCACCAGATTTTTACTCCAAATGGAAAATAACCCGACCCAGCTTTAGAGATCCGACGCAAAACGGTTTGAACAGCCATTTTAGGGCAATTTCGAGGGAGACTGGAAGAAGACAGAAAAGGGAGGTAGAGAAGAGGGAAATGAGAGAAACACTTCATTTTTTCTTCACTTCCACACACACTACACCCTATTTCCTCCATTTCCTCGCCATCCATCCATTCATCATTCTTCAATCATCCATACGGAGCTCAATTATATCACACATGAGGAGCTGAGCATCTCCATCCTCTTGAAGATGTTAACTAGAGTTTGAAGTGCTGAAAAGGGAGTATTTGCTTTCAATCTATATTTACATTATAGATTACTTGGTTTTTGAGTTGGACTTTGTATTTTGTGTGTAAATGCTTAGTCTCAGTCGAGCCAAACTTGGATTAATGTGTATTGAGTTGTTCTGTGATTGAAAAAGTGGAATGGAGTTCATTTTTCTTATTCAATGAAATATTGTTGTTCTCTTCTATCATCCTAGTTGTGCTTGGTTTTAGAGTCAATAATGTATGGAGTTGATTTTGTCACTTTGCGATTTCCGTACACACACTAAGTGCTCTTAAAGGATTTCATGGAATGGAGTTCATTTCATGAGATTTCTGATCCAGCAAGTTGTTAGGGTTTTTTATTACAAAACTTAGTGTGAAAGTCGATGCTTTCCCTAATCCTTTGTGAACTATGATGGCGCAATTTGTTTTCAAGAGGAAACCACAATCACATACCCTTTTCACATTCCAATCTGTCTTTACCTTCTTTTCCACCAGAAAATACCAAAAACAAATTTTATTCTGTAATTAGTTTAGGTACATAGCATAACTTTATTTAAAAACTGATTGCATTTCATTACAAGCATAATCACAAGCTAGTGACTATTGGTACGCAATAGTAGCTTTCGGAGAGAACGACCTTGGGGTTGTCACTGTACAATACTTGGAAATCACAATTAATATTCCTGATCCATTTTTAAGGCTAACCAACGACCTAAGTTTGCAATTTGTGGCTTAGTCGATCAACCATAATGCCCTTACTTTTACTACTCTTTCATAATTCCAAGATTACCCTTACATTTTTATGCTGAAGGACCTTTATGCCCTTAGCCATTTTGTCTAATGACCTTTATGTCCTTCCCATAAGGTCACCCATTATCAAATTACTCTAGGCCTAGCACGCTTAACTATGAAGTTCTTATGAAATCCGATGTTTTAGGCCTAATTTGTCTGAAATCTTTATGGCCCATCCTACTCTTCATTTTCTGTAATTTCTATCTATGGGATCTAACTTAGCTTTCGACTACCGGTTTGGCCTTTTATTCCTAATGACCATATTGCTCTTGGTCTTTATACTTAATGACATTTATGTCCTTGGCTTATATATTTAGTACTATAAGCCTTAGGGCTAAGTTGACCGTTGTCTCTTTGGCCCATTGGCATCCTCTTTTTATGTACCTCTTGTCTCTGGGCCTTAATTCATCTCATAATTACTGTTTTGGCCTCTATTTAACTTGATAGTAAAAGTATATATATTATATTTATCTCCTTTAAAATAAATTTCGTCCTCAAAATTTACACATCCGAGTCAAATAACTATAAGCTTTTAACTATTACTTCTTCTATTTCCCTACATAACTTTCTCCGGTGTTATCTCTTGCTAGATTACTTGTATAATTATCTGCTGTATTATATTACCTTTTAATTGGGAAATAGAAAATTCCTGGCACATTTGACTCTTGCTTGGGAGTAAAGGCCAAACAATAACTACTGCCTCGACTTTTAAATTTTCAAATCATCTCTTTAATTGGGCTCCTTTAGCCTAGAAGACTGACTTAATCTTTATTATTGGATATGTCCTTAAGGACATATGGTCTCTAACTTTAACTTTAATAGTCATCTTCTCTTATTGGCAAGACTTACTTACCGACTTATCACATCTCTATTGGCTCATCTTCTTATCCATTCCGTCACTATCTCATAATCATTCCAATTACTCTCTTTATTAGAGTTTTTTAATCTTTGCTAAATGTCCATTACTTTTGAAAAATGAAATCTCCGAGGTAACCTTATGCAATAGTCATCTTATCTAGTCAAACTTATTCTTTGCTGACTATTTCTATCTGCCACTTTTTTGTGTCATTACCCTCAGCTCATCCTCAAGGCTTTTCTTTTGATACCTGATGTGTTTACTCAATCAGGAGGGCTTTTCTTTTTCTCTTTCTTTCTTAACTCATGCTTCTAGCCTCATGATAGGCTTTGGAGGGATATAATATTCTCTTCTGAATATAAGCACTCAAATAGGGAATTTCTAAGATCTCTCGATTCCCTTGGTTCTTTTGTGCTTTCATAGGTTACATCATCTTTACTTTACTTTTATGTCCCTTATTATACCATCTGCTCATAATTGTCCTTGAGGTCTCAAGCTCTAATATCTGAAGTTCTTTGTCAATACTTTGCTTTTTAAGCTTATCTTGCACTTTAGCTAGCCTGACTATAGCTTATGCATGACTTACAGCTTTATTTTTATTTATTCTACTTTCTCATCTGAGGAATTTTGAATAAGCTCATCCTAATTGACGGTCGAGCTATCTGTAGAAACAATTAATGGTACTCTCTCTATATACTAACTAACCATCGTGGGGAAGTCTTCTTATCTTAATCTTAACCCCTGGTCATCTCATTCTCCCATCTCAAAAGAGCAGCATAATGCTTATAACTCTAAGCCATAAAGGTTTTTTGCTTACTGTTAATTGGTCTGCTTTTACCGTAAGAGCTATATTACTCTTCTATAGGCATATCGCCTCTTCTGATCTCTGAAACTACTGATACTAGAGTCATTTTACCATATAGAACTTTTAAACCGTCAAGCATAAGTTAAGATTAAGTCGTCTATCCTCAGTAGTGGCTAGTCTGATAATTCCCCAGGATTAATCGTAGAAGCCAACATGTCTTCTTAGGCATTGCTCAATCCTCTTTGCCTCTTTTAAAACTTCTCTAGAGCTTCTCTTTTTCTTTTATGCTTCTTAGCTCATCCTTCTCAGGCCACATCTCTTTTGCTATACTGCTTGAATTTTCAAACATTGATTCATTCCTTTGCCTTATTAATTCAATCTTTGTTCTGTGCCAAACTGCTATATCTTAGGATCTAATAGTCCTTACTGCTTTTTTGATCATTACTATACCGTTGCAGAGAGAGGACTTACATTCTGTTCATCTCACTGGTTTATCTGGTACTCAAACTATTCAAGGGATTCTGTCCCTAACTGCTGTCAACTCAATTTCACTCTTTTCGTGTTGGGAATGGCTTGCTCCGTATACCTTGCTTTTACTGCTTTCTTGCTTTGGTAGGACAATATAGGAAGCACACAATGGTTTCCCATTGGAGTCTTATTTTGTCCCTGTCTATCAGAAATATGCTTTTCTCCCCGTCTATCAGGAAGTAGCTCGCCTAACTACGGTGACTAGTCCCACTTAATCCCTGTCTATAAGGGATTTTCTCTTCTTCTTGTCTATCAAGAAGTGGCTCACCTAACTGCGATGATTTTAATTTGCATACACCTAATTGCGATGATGGCATAGGAAAATCACTATCCTAAACTTTAGAGAGATATTTTTTGGCTAAAGCTTTCTCTAGTATGCTTTCTGTTGGGTACTTCATTTTTTCATCATGACACAACGTACCTTGTCCTAAATGGGAACCTTTCTTATTCAATTAGTAGTGACATTTACTAGTAAGAATTTCATTTTTCATTTTCATACTGGCTTAAGGGTCATACCCTTCTATGATGCCCAAAGATATAGTAAAATATCACTAGTCTAAATCTCATCTCTTAGGCATCTCTATATTATGAACTAATTGCCTTTACTAGTCTAGGGTGTGTCATATCACTTCTATCTCTTTCTTATCATCTGTATCTTAATAAGATACTATCTGATTTTTCTTTAGACAGCTCTTATGATCCCTTGACCATTCTACATTTATGGTCATTTGAGCCTCTGTACTTGTTTATACAAAAATTATTTATCTGCTGAGGAACATAACTGTCAATTGTTGAGTATCACTAAGCTCAGCTATTGGTACTATTATGTAACTAGCTCTCGTTGCTATTAAACTGGGCTGATTCAAGTTGGGAAATATGCTACGGTTACTAAGGGTACTGCTACTACTGGGTCTATCTCAGACTGTTTGGCTTAATTTTAATAACTATAAAGCCTTTTAGCCACTCTAACACTTTTAGTGCTGTCGGTTTCCTAATATCTTATACAATTAACCATAGCTTTTTCAACACTTGTCCATCTCGTTCTCATACTTAGCTGGTATAAAAATACAGCCCCGAGCAGCTTTTTATAGTATAATTGTATTGTAGCTATTTGCACTTTAAACCTCTATTTACCTCTAGCATTAGAATCACTAGACAGGATCTCATCACTAACTCTATCTTGTCTTCTTGCTTCCATCACTCATCTGGACTTCTAGGTGATTCTAATGTATTGCTTTATTTCTAATAGCATGTACTTTGTCCAGCACACCATCATATTCTAGCTCTCTGATAACTCAGGATATATAATAACCTCAAATGTTACTGGACTCTTAAAGAATCTCTCCCTTAACTTTCTCTCTTACGCACAAAAGTAAAACTCAATCTAAGTTTACTTCTCTATTGGGTGCTACTAAGATTCATTTTTATAGCCAAATAAGACATATTGTAAAGTTTCTCTCCTTCCCTATTTCTTGAATACTCTCTGGCTAAGAGACCTCTTACTTTTCTTAGCAGTAGAGGTACTTCCTAGTCCTGACCTCTCCGCTTAGTATGGGGCTTTAGCCAGTACATAATGATTCTGGCAACTCTCGGTTACCCTGCAGACCTCAACTACTGTGTTGAACGTGGTAATTCTCATAGGGGCTACTCATTCTCAGAATTGGTTTCAATCCCCTAATCATTATCTCTGTATTCCATGTCTCGTCATGGGTTCGCTGGAGGTAGGTTGAGTACCTAGATAACTGTAAATATCTAGCAAGTACTTATCAAATGATGCTCTGTCTCCCTAATTCAAAACTAAAACCTTGGCTTCCTTTTCATCCTCGACTGACATGGGAAAATATTTCTGATTAAACTGTACTAGAAAAGTTTCCCAAGTTACAAGCATATTCCAAGCTTGCAAAATCAAATCTATATTCCTCCACCACCTATCAGCTTCCTGCTCCAGCTTATATATTGCTAACTGGGCTTTCATTTATGATGACTAGCTTACAAAATGAATTTTGTATTTGAGATGTTTCCGGATGATTGATACTAGACTAGATATCTACAAACATACTAATTCTGTAAACACAACTTAATTTGATAAATCTTTCTCTTCTTTTCTGGAGATGTATTCTTCCTCTTTTCATCTCCATCCTTTACTCTCTCATATGGTGACAAAATTATCCTAGAAATGCCCTTGGAAAACCTCAAGTTTTAACAGGGTTGCTTTTCCCTGTCAAAATCCATGAAAAAGGGCTACTGACGGACAATTGAGTTTCAAGGCATTAAAAATTTCTAGAATTTTCACTGATACTCTAGCCTTTTCCTTTCCTCAATTTGCCTTCCGGATTGTCTGTAATTATTTTTTTTTGAGAATATTCTATTTCTAGGGTTTTTGGGTCTTTTCTCCTCCGTTCTAGGAATTCATCTTTATCGTTTACTAGGCAATAATTTTATTAAATACTATAAAATTCACTTTATTTTTCTATGCCCTGAACTCAGCTGATTGAGATCTGGTATATTATATAATTATTTTCAGCCATCTACCCTTCAAAATTCTATAGACAGAAATCTAGGCCGAATTTCAAAAATCTGACGAATCTCATTTTGATCAGTGAGTTCCGCTCTGTCTATTTGGCATTTGTAAACTTTTATGATATTTTGGTCAAATGTTGACTTTTTTACTTTGACTTTGTCAAATGACCAAAATGCTCTTACTTATTCTTCTTATTTACCATAATGCCCTTACTTTTACTACTCTTTAATAATTCCAAGTTTACCCTTACATTTTTATGCTTAAGGACCTTTATGTCCTTCCCATAAGGTCACCCATCATCAAATCACTTT
>JANTPZ010003465.1:0-18360 GCA_025593235.1 Vachellia pachyceras
TCTATCACAGACATGTTTGTTTATGATTGGTTTGATAGGTTAACAGGGTAACCATAAATGGCCAAAATATATCATTTTATTGGACATTTTGATAAAATACACAAGAGAATTTACCTAAATAGTATACTAAATATATCTGCAATGAATGATAATCACCTGCCTTTATAGCTCTTTTATTCTCAAGCTCTATAAGAAAAGCTGCCGTTCCTGCTTTTGCCGTGTCTTCAGAAGAAACCTCTCCACTCTCAGGATCCTTTGATTCGACTACAGATTCTAAAAATAAGAAGGATAAATTTAGCATTTTGTGACAGAAACGACACCACAAGAGTGTAAATTTCACATGCTCAGACCTTCTTACCTCCATCTATTTCTTTGCCAGAGGAAATGTTAATTAATCTGACAAAAGAACAAAATTTGGAGGCAAGATCAACAACATATTGCCAGCAATAGATGAGAAAGAAGACACAAGAATAATAACATTTATCAATATTAAATACTATTGAACATTTCAGAACATGTAAAATAGCTGGATGCTACTGTCACATTGAGGAAAATATTTGGCAGAATTACAAGCTAGAACTAAATCAGAGCTCAAAAAGCTACAATAGCTGCATAGGTTGAGGTTTCAATCTCCTGTAACTTCTTCTCCCCTGAGTCAGAATAGGTCTCAGCACAAATTGGACCCAACCAATAAACCAAAAGGAAAACCAATTGAACTAGCTGATTCTGCTTCCAAAAAAAAAAGTCCCTAAAAGAAGTGCAAAAAGGTGGGTAATTAACATCACCTAATCAACTGATATGATGAGGTTTCTGAACTAAGCTTCTTAATTGAAAAGGAATAGGAAAAAGATATTAGTTTATTTTGGTGGATTACTACTCCTACCATTAATTGAAATGGATGCAAGCTTGGCTTACTCTTCAACTGTTTTATCAAGTTTAGCCTATTTAGGGTTTACATAATAGCTAAAAGAATTCAGCACTCCTTTCTTCTTTTGGTATTACTCAGGGTCAGGGATATACTTTAGCTTTGCCCAAATCTATATCCCTTCCCAGGGAGATCCTACAAGTCTGCTACCACATGTTGGCTTGATGCATTTGTGATTTTATCCTGACTGTTCTCAAAGAAATTAGACTTAATAATGCATCCAAGCTCAAGCATTTCTTGTGATATCATCTCTTAAAAATCTAACAAAGTAACAGAGCGAATGAAAGAAGGCATAAGAATAGAAACAAGTTTAGATGATTAAAAGCAACAAGTACATATACTGATTCAGTTAGTGGCATTAATGATAGAATCTTAACGCCTGTACTTAGTTGCATCCACGTACAGATGTAAATAAACACGTACTCATCTGACAAATTGTTGAGCTTGGCTTCATCATCCATAATGTTAGATGAATGCACAGCTGAACCAAGACACACTGCAATAAAAAAGCAAGCAACTCCTGGGAAAAGAATCTGAGCTCTATTGATTCTCTCATCCAAGAAGTAATTCAAAGTCGAGCCTGTTACAGTTGACACAGCAAGTGCAGTGAAATTCAGTACTTGAGCAAGCTACATATAGTTAAAGGTTCAAAAACTTCCCATTGAATGCATAGCTTGTGCACACTAACATTCTCACATGCATACCTATTCATGGAGGGCTTGCCTCGAGCCTAACTTGAAGTACTGAAACTAAGCCTGTCCTGAAACTTAATGGACTGGTAGAACGGGCTTAAATTTAAGCCTTCTGGCACAAATGTTAGGCCTGGAAATTAGCTCACTATTTGGGCCCCTTATACACATAAGCCAAGCGATTCCTTTCATTTATATCCTTTTTAAATGTCATCTCTACTCTTCTTGAGGGTGTATAAGGGCACAATACCTATGATAACAGTTATGCTTGCTGATACCACTTCTGCAACGGATAAACCAACCAAAGCCCAAGCATATTGCGTGGACAAATTTCCAATGCTAAGAACTACACCACCCGCCATTGCAAATAGAACAGAAGACCAGTTATCCTGTCAAAGATCACCTTTGTAGATCATAACCCAATTTTGAGCAATAAGATGTAATGAAGTGTTAGAGACAGTTCATAGTAAACTATGTACATAAGACTAGAAGAACGTTAATATCTGTCGAAGCTATTTCTTACTGAACTTGTTCCCAAATCTTTACTGGCCAAAAGGATTTTTAGTTCAATTCCTGCCAGTGATTTGTTATGATTAGAGTCATCCAATTGTGATGCATCTTGCCTTGAAACAAGAACAGCCTATCTAACTTCTGTAATTTTTATACATGATACTACTTTGAATACAATTGGATATCCACCTGATAGAGTTGATCAATGAAATTTGGGTTATCAGGGGAGCTCTTGCCAATCTCACCAAAAGTGAGAGCAATGAGTATAGCAGCCAAGAGATTGGAGATTGTGTAGTCAAGGTAAGTATGCTGAGGAAGACGACCTCGCCTTTCTAAAAGAGTCAAAATGGCAGGCCATGTCCCCAAGAAGAAAAGGGCCAACAACATACACAGCATGGCTCCAATCTTGCTCTCCACCAAGTACATTTTCAACCCAGAACTCAAAACCCTTTCCGATTGTGAAGCAATCAAGAAGAAAGAATCAGAGATACCCTGGAAGAAAATTTTCATCGAGTCCCACTATCAGCCAAATACAACAATGATGAGCTATTAACAGAATGCATAAAGATAAAGGTTCTTAGTATCATGATTATTTAATATTTTTTGTGTTTGTTTTTTTTCCGGTTCTTTTCGCCAGAAAATCCATGAGTGTTAACAAGGCGCCGTCGATGAAGTCACACGTTTAGTCTAAGGCAGAAATTGAGGAAATTAAGATAGAAATCCTCAAGGAAAGGTTGAAGTTAATATCTACGAACAGGAAGCAGTCACAAATATGAGAACAATAGATAAATAAATAAGGGGTAAAACAGAAATGATTATCATCATCTGCAAAAGTTTCCTGTTATCTCCGAGATCGTCCATTATAAGCCACAGAAGCAAAAGACGCGATTCACCGATACGTTGAAAAGGGTTGGCACTGTTACAAAAAAAAGAAAAGGGTTGGCACTTGAAAGCAAAAGGCAAGTCCATTAAAGGATAAAAAGTTTGGCTTTTTTAATAGCAAAAGGTGGGGGAATTAACGAATGTCATAGTTCAGATCGACAGAAGTTTTGACTGATTATAAGTGACTTGGCTTAGCACGGGGACACTTACACGAAGGGAGAAACTGGAAATTGAAGTTGAACAAGAAACCCCTTCCATCTCAGAATCCATTGATTATCAAGCGGAAACAATAGAAGAATCTCTACGCTGATATGTTAAAATGACGAGAGCAAGTAGGAGGCGAAATCAAGAATACAAAAAGTAAAATTTTAACACAGTTTGCGTCCACAAGCACGTCATCAATAAAAATTGCTTCCACAAGCACGTCATCAATAATAAATGGTGGGCCATCAACATCATTAGTTAAACACAGTACAAGAACAAATACAGAAATGAACGTCCCAATCCAATCACAGTAACAAACCTGAAACTTTTTCAGAAAGAATCTTCAGCATGATAATGGTTCGGTTCCATTGCAAAGCAGTTTCATGGAGGTTGCCATAAAACTCCTCCCACGTGAGATTGTAATTGAAAAGGTAGATTCTAGGTGGATACAAATAGGTACAATACTGTTTACAAAATATGATAGTTCTAGTAGGCAAGACGAAGAAGGTTCATGTTATTATAAGTCACAGCCATTTACATGAAGATAAATCTTTTTATTCTCTTGATAATTCTAAATGTGCCTAATATTTTTCACCATGAAGCATCAGTGTGCGATTCTGGTGCTTGTCTTTTTCCAAACTAGAAGAAAAACTAATAAAATTATAGCTAATAAAACCACCAGCATTGTTTAGCAAAATTATGACAAAAGCCACCTCCAAAAAAAAAAATCGTGCACAACCTGAGTCTCAGCACGAGTGGGGGGCTTGGAGCAATAAGCTTGCGAGTTGCTGTGGTGGAGATTCTCGCACATTCTCTTGATTATTGTTAAAGGTTAAAATATACGTTTAATCCTCTATATCAGATTTTATTTTAGTCCTTTAAATATAAAATACACTTTTAGTTCCTTAAATTTAACGCTGTTAGTTTCTCTTAACGGAAATTGCTAATTCGTCAAATTTAATGCCGGTTATTTTTAATATTTTTTATTTTATACAATTTAAAATATCAAATTTATTATATTATTAAATTAAAAATAAAATGTGAGTATGTTTTGTCAACATTTTATTACATAATCATCAATTAAATTTGATGAGTTAGCAATTTTCGTTAAGAGAAATTAACGGTGTTAAGTTTGAGGGACTAAAAGTACACTTTTTAAATTTAAAAGACTAAAATGAAACCTGATGGGAACATAAAGGACTAAAAGTATACTTTAACCTTATTCTAAATGTGTATTTATTCTTCACAGTGTGTCTATGTAATTTTTTCTTCCTTAATTACTTTAAATCAATCAATTAAATCTTATATTAAGCACCCATAGTAATATATAAGTTATTTTAAGGGTTAGGTTTTGATTTAAATATAAAATATCAATTCATTTTATTTCTATAATTTAAAACATTTTTTCCAAAGTATTTTACACATTAAGTGGATATTCATCCCAAAAAATTCATTATTAAATAAATTATTTTAAAGAAAATTAACCTATATTTATTATAAAGGTTAAAGTATATGTTTAGTTATTTATATTTGTATTAAGTTTCATTTTATTCTTATAGGTTTAATCATTTGTCAAAAACATTTTTAGTTCCTCAATTTTTACATTTTTATTTGACGGAAAATAATAATTAATCAAACTTTTACAATTAAACACATATAAAGTATGCTTGCATTTTAATCTTTTTAACATAATATTTTTATGCTGGCAAAACAAATAATTTTTTTTTCACTTAAAAATAAACTAAAAAACACACAAGCATAAATATTTTCTGTGTTTTTGTATGGTTTAGCTTTAATTTAAATATAAAAATCATTACATTTTTGTCAACATAAAAATATGAAATTTCAAATATTAAAAATGATATTTTATTTGTATTTAATTTCTCAATCATCATTTAAATTTGATAAATTAGCATTTACCATTAAGTGAATCTAATAATAGTAAAATTAAATGATTAAAAGTATAATTTATAAACCTGAAAGTCTTATATTTAGCTTCCATAATTTTCCCAATAAAATTTAACTAACTCTTATATTTAGGATCAGATATAACATAAAAATTCAAGAAACTGGAAAAATATTTCCTAGGATCATATATGATGGATTGTTAATTTATTATATGACGATGATTAAGGAAAAGGGCTGATTCAGGTAGCAGCAACTTCCCATTAGATGTGTTTGGAAAAGTGGCAGAGAAGTACTTTTACCATTTACGAGGTAAATGTGTTAAAGATATTATCTCGTTTTACAGAAAAACACTGTTGAACGTGCTTTTGGAGATGTTCAGAAGCTTTTTCAAACACTTTATTATTTGAATCAACGTATGCTGAACAAATATAACCCCCCTGCAACTTCCTTGAAAAAATACACGTTATATTCTCGCACATGTTATACACTGCCGGCAAAGCGTTCGTGCACCCAAAAAACACGTTAAACAGTATTTTTTTTGTAAAACGAGATAATTTCCTTCACAGATTTACCTTGTAAATGGTAACAGTACTTCTCCACCAATTTCCGAAACAGACTTACTAGAAGTTTGCATGGACTGTGAAAATACTTTGGAATGAACAAAACATCCCGTGATTGGGCTTGTTTGGAAGCCGATGTCAAAACCTAGGTTTTATGGTAAAATCTAAGTTTTATTCAAGTATTTAACCATTTTCTTTACTCATTGGTTATGCAATAGGTGTTTTATTTTTAAAGGAATCCCAGGTTGTGCATGCTTCGAAATCTTCCCCCAAACAGTGCATGCAAGTTAAGATAAAAAAATCTTGAAATACGTAAAAAGCATCTCGAAATTCGTAAAAAAAATCTTGAAATCCGTAAATTTTTCTCAGAATCCGTAAACTTCTTTCGGCTAATGGATTTTCAAACACACGTTATTGCTAAAGGAGGATTGAAGCCAAGCCTCCGCTGGTGCAGATAAACTCCTAGCTTTATAAGAAGCAATTAACGTGCTGAGTAGTGACAGACAATGAAATAGAAGAAATGAAGAGGTTGAAACATGTTTTATGGGAGAATGGGCTTATTTGACGGAACGTTTGGAAAAGTCAAACGTATGTTTAACAGTGTTTTTCCATAAAACGAAATAATCTCCTCCATATACTTACCTCAATTTACATAAAAGTACTTCTTTATTATGTTTTCAAACGGACACGGTATAGCAGGGGACGACGCCTATATGCTTGATGAGCAAGAGTGATTTCTTATTCATGAAAAAAAAAATCAAAATGCGTGGTGTGTTTGGATCAGCGTTCTTCGGAGCGGTTGAATCAGGAAAAAGTTGGTTGACACCAAGAATGATTCCATGTGCGTTAAATGTTTTTAATTGTTTTTTTAGTATTTACAATTTTTCTAATAATATATTAGCTCTTGTTATTTTTATAATTTTAATTTTAATTAGTTCTCTTGAAATTATCACATTACACGTGTGATAAAATCCATGTCATTTTTTTACATCAAAATTTACTTTTCAATTAATCTAATGCATTGAATCAATATATGCTCGGCAAACAACTGTTAAATATTTTTCATAAAAGGAAAAACTGAAACATAATTGCCCATGCAACACATAAAAATGTATAAAAGTTACATTCGCTCCCTTCCGTTTTAAATATAAATCTAATTAAAAAATCGTAGTAATTCTAATTATAAAACAACAATCAATTTAATATTTTATAATTTTTTCTTAAACTACCCCAGTGAGACACCAAATTTAATGGGGATTTCTGTCAACACGGTAGCTTTCAATACAAATGATTACTAAAGTGGTATTCTAGGTAAAACCAACATATATTTATCACAAATAACTAATTAAACTAGTTTTGTTAACATAAATTAATTATCTTACTCCATCAAAGGAAGCCCAGAAACAAGCCAAACATCACGTCGTACTAAATTTGATCACATATACTATCCTGCTCCGTATCATCCAGCTTACAGCAAAAACGCCTCATAAGTCATAATGCAACTCATGATGTTCAAACATCTGCCTTCTCTTTTGCAAGTGTCTCTCTAGACACGTTTTGCAAGAAATTTCCAAGTAGCCTCTGATCAAAAATCATATTTGGCACCTGGCGAGAAAAACACTACAAGGTCAACATATCCCAGGAGCAGACATTGAAATAGCCCATAGATACAAGGAGAGGAGAGAAATACCTTATCACCAAAGAATATCTTTGTGTTACCAGCAATGGCCTCGATGAATTTAAGCTCCAGAAATTCAGGTGTAAGCTTCAACATGTTTGCTTCAGCCTCTTTTGTTACACTTGAAATTGAAATTGGAAAACGAAAACCAATGCCATTTATCATTTCCTTTTTTGTTCTAGGATGATAAATTACTGTGTCGTATTAACAAACTTTCCTTCAAGGGAATAACAGAACTCACCGGTAGAAATCCGCATCTGCCAGGCTCTTTTCACTTGCTAGGTACATTTGGTTCTCAATTTCTTGCTGACGCCTAGAACCATCCTTTTCCAACAATTTCTGCTCCATGAGGATCTTGCTAACATTGGCATTTTTCTCAGCCTCACTGATAGCCATCTTCTTCGCAGTCTCTGCCTCCTTCTCAGATACTTTCCGTTTTTCAATGGCAATTAAGACCTATCCAACACAACCAAAAACACGTGTGCTCAACAGCAATTTTAGAAATCTGGCCTAAAAGAAAGAAATCCAGCCAGAAGCACAAGAGCCAATAGGACAATATACCTTAAAACAGGAATTATGACAACATCAGTCACTCAATCAAGACCACAAAAGTAAAAAAGAAAAAACATGTGCACATGAATGAGATGAACCCTGACTCGCAAGGAGACAATGGACCTGCACAGCTCCACAATAATCACAAAAAAAAAAGGCATGATTCCTTATACAAAAGCTACCTTAGTGCGTTCCTCTTCCATTCGTTCAAAGTTGCGTCTGATGCTATCTGGAATGGTTGGTTTTGTGACACGGACACTGATTATTTCAATGCCTGGAGCATAACGGGTGCAATCAACTTGAAGGGCATCTTTCATCTTTTTACCAATCTGAATTAGCCAACATAGTTGGGTTGCCATCATAAGTGTTAGCATGTCATCATCATAAGAAAGAAAAAAAACTGAAAGACAAATGATATTTAATAAGATCGCTGATCTAAAATACCACAACAGGTCATTATAAATTCTTTAACAGCAATAAAACTTAAGACTTCCATCAACTCACTGAGGGAATGACAGTATAATCTAGAACTCAATCCCAAAAAGTTCATCAAATCAGCATGTCATATTGCTTGAAAATTATAGCGTTCAGTTTATCCCCCACTTTATCACCCGTAAATGAAAGTGCTAATAATTTACTGTAGCAATAAAAAAGTACATTTTTAAGCGACAACTTTTTACTGATCAGATTATTAAAAAAAACACCTTTACCTGATCAAAAATATCAATATAGACCTGCTGAAGACTATGGGAACTGCAGAACTGATTAATCTCGTGATGAATCTTGTCATATATCCATGTCTTGTCATAATGCACCCCATAATTGAGCAATGTCTCATAGACATATTCCTTATGAAGTCGGTTTACAACCTTAAATGAACAATAAAGGCGACAGTAAAAATCATTGCATTTAAATTTAAAGAAGCCAAAAATTATATCAGCTGCGAATGGATTTGTTTCATGAAAGAAACTTATAGTGGATATTTACTTCTATCTTCTCAAAATTGATCATGACACCTCCTTTTGTTCCGCATGGTATATTTATCACCTGCAAGTGTGTTACAATAAATTAACTCACAGTGCCAACTGCCAAGTGAAACCACAATGTTAGAAATTGCTCTAAACAAATTACCATATCTGTCTGAAGGACAACCTGAACAGGTTCATACTGTGTTAGGAAAGGCAACTTTAAATGAAAACCTGGAAAATTCAGCAACAAGAACGTGAAGCAAGCATTGGGCCGGTGGATGCAGAACAACGACAACAAAATTTGAGAAAGCAAACTATAACCTGGTTCCGTAATTGTTTTCAGAAGAGCACCTCCTCTCCAATATACCCCAACATGGCCTTCAGGGACTTGGTGCAGAATAGAGAGGCTATTTTTAAAGGATGACGGTGATGCAGGGATCAAAACCTGTAGACAATTCCTCATGTTTTAGTTTCAGATTTTGACGTTCCAGTATAATCAACTTGAATGTAATTCCAAAAGTATATTTGTTGTTAATAACAGAATGAAACTTTCAACCCAGACAACATTGATAAATAATCCATAAACCATCACATTACCTGATCTCCTTCCTCACAACAAAGTAAAGAGAAAAAATAACAAATGCATTTATTCTTCTTTTTTTCCCCCTAGTCACAACGAATTACTGCATATGATAACTGTCATTCCCCAATCTAAATGGCGCAAACATGAGCAACGAGAGAATGTTGGAATAATCCAACAATGGGCCACATATTGCACTTATATGTGGTGCCATTATTTCTTGTCTCGGCCTAATTTATAAAGTGATCTACTTAAGTTTAAGGAATTAAGCGGGTTCAATTAGGTATTATGGACTAATATATATTGAGGCCCAATTTGCTAGCCCATATTCATTGATGGGATGAATACCGGGTCTTCTATAAATAAAGGGCTATGATCCACGGGTTAGCTAGGGTTATTATAATTGCCGCCTTGCTTCCCCATCTGCAGACTGCTCTGCTCCTCTTCTCCGCATCTATGAATTCAGGTACACGTCTGCGCTAATCTAGAATATTCCATTGAACCCCCATATGGCTTTTTAAAATCCCTCAGAGAAGAGTCCCCTTCCCCACCCACAGCAGGAACGAGATGAAATATTTATTTACTTAGCAATTGAAACCTGAGGCAAATAAGAAATATATCCCAATGAAAATTTACAAAACAGTGGACCAGTAAAGTCTTAGTGTCTAACAAACAATTTAGGTTACAGCGGAATCCGTAATCACCTTGAATTCCTTTTCCAAAAAACACTGTAAAAAATAAAATATCCTTATCCATTATAGCCACCGGTTCAAAAGCCAAAACATGGAAATAAATTGGGAAAAAAACAACATAGCCGCTTAAAATATTTACACCAAGGGGAAAAAAAGGAAATCTTAAAACCATATTACTAAAACAAAGTTAGCGAAATCAATAAGAGACTCCATATCGGTTCCACAAATGCAATTTCCTGCAGCACTGTACTTCGTTCGACTTAGTATAATCAATGTAGTTGAAAGTCAAGTAATGAATATAGGTATTCCAGCAGAGATGACGAACGCGATCGACATTGCAGTTCAGGAAATGCGTCATTACGAGAGAGGGTAACCTACCACGGCAGCGATGGCTATGAATGGGAGAAAAACAGTGAGAATGGCGGATGAATCGGAGGTTTGGGTCGGAGGACGCGGCTGGTTAACACCAGCCCTCTGTTGATTTGGATCCATGGCGATTCTCTGCACTACCCTGCCCAGTCACACGAAAAAGAATCCAGGTCTTTTAATTTCTTTGTGGAGAAGAATAACTTGCAGCTTAGGTAGCGATGAGTGAAGAGTTATAACAGAAATTTGTTCCCTGTTCGAGAG
Source organism: Vachellia pachyceras (assembly GCA_025593235.1). Taxonomy (NCBI): domain Eukaryota; kingdom Viridiplantae; phylum Streptophyta; class Magnoliopsida; order Fabales; family Fabaceae; genus Vachellia; species Vachellia pachyceras. The sequence goes on from JANTPZ010003465.1 coordinate 10,779, forward strand.
AAAAGGCAGAGGAAGCTCCGTTCGAGTTGCGAAGCAGCACCGTACGAAGCAGCCTTACGGCACTGTGCCGTTGACTAGCACGGTCTTTTCTTGCAAAAAAAAAATTAGATTTTAAAAAATTAGTCTTTCGTCCTTTAAGTTTGACCCAATTATGGTTTAATTCCTAAACTTTTATTCGGTGTAACTCAGTGCCTATAATTTTGACTGGATTGTAATTCAATCCCTAAATTTTTACTCATTACAAACTAATTCTTATGGTTTTAATCATTTTATAATTTAGTCCTTATATTTAAGAAAATAAATCATGTATATAAGAAAAAGTTATACGTTAAATTATAAAATGGTTGAAACTATACATATTGAGTTATAGTGAGTCAAAATTTAAAGACTAAGTCACAACTGAATCAAAATTATAGAAATTAAGTTGTACTGAGTTAAAGTTCAGAAATTGAGTCACAATCAAATCAAACGTTGAATGGAAAAAAAAGATTAATTTTACTTTAATTTTTTTTCTTTTTTGAAAATTAATCTTTTGATGCATGCGCGTTTTTGCCTAGTTACAAGTTACAACTCACATCTAGGGTGGAAAATAGGCCTACCCGCCACCGTACTAATTGGTGGGCTAGGAGGGCCAGCCTGCTGTGGTGAGTTGGCAGGCCAACTCTCAGACATTTTTTTTATTTTTTGCATTAAATTTTTTTTTAATTTTTTTTCAAACGATTGTATAATCATATGATTCTTTTTCCACCAATAAATTTTTAGTAATGACATTTTTTCATGTTCTCAAAAAAAATAAGTATAAATGTTTATTATAATTTCAAATATAGTATTACAGAAAGTTGATATAAAAAATAAAATATTTTATATTATTTTTGAATGTATTAAGTATTGTTTATCATATTTTAAAAAAATATCAAGATAAAAAATATATTATATTATTTTTAAAATTAAAAAATATACTAGCCAACCGGCGGGTTGGACAGAATGGGCTAGCATATCTGTCTAAGTTTGGTGGGTTGGACTCTCCCAACCTTACTCACATCCTATCATTTTTTATCTGGTGCGAACTTCTTTACCTCAAGGCTATGTTTGGTTTGATGTAGGGATGGGAATACAGGCCAGCCCGCGAGTTGCGGGCTGACTCGCACAGGTTGGCAGGCTGGGGAGCCCGCCACGATGGGTTGGCGGAGCTAACTTTTTTCATTTTATTTTTTATAAAAATAAATTTTTTGAAATATTTTTTACCCAATTTTTTCCTATAAGATTACATATTTTCATGATTATCTTTCCAATCCTATAAATAAATGTTCAATAATTTCCTAAAAATAGAATTTAATATTAACACATTATATCGAGCAAAATCTAATTAAAATGTTATACTAACAATTTGGTTAAATTGTTAATACCTGATAATATCAGAGCTTCCCATTTTAGTATCATAGCCCAACATCCTTGGTATCAGAAGGGGAAGTGAAAATATTTTAATTAGTCTTTATCAGATTTTGCTCTATAAAATAACACTATATTGCTTTATAAATTGCATAAAAACCTTGACGGAAGCGTTTAGAGACTGCTTATTAACAATAACACTACAATTTATAGAATATCAATTTATAACTATTAATATCATAGCTTCCTCTTCTGGTGGTATCAGAGTCCAACATCCTTGGTATCAGAATAGTGAAGATGTTTTAATTAGTTTTGTATAAGATATTATTTTATTTTTACCCCAACTATTAATTTTACCACAACGTTCAATTTCTACAATTAGTTAACTCAAAAAAATTTCAGCAAACTAAATTTTTGGTATATTTAAGTTAATTTTAGCAATTTAACTTAAAGTAAATAACTTCTCGTTTTGATATCAGAGCCTGACATACTTAGTATCAGAAGAGGAAGTAAAGATATTTTAATATGTTAATAATTAGGTAAAATCATAAAATTTATATTTGATAATATTAGGCGTGGATGCGGGAGCAGATGCAGCAACTAGTCGAGTCGCGGGTGTAGCAAGCAGAAGACCAAGTGCGGGAGGAGGTAGAAACCCAAATGCGATCAGATATGCAGCAGCAGAAAGAATCCGAATGCGATCAGAGATGCAGCAGCAGAAAGAGCTGTAGAGGCATAAAGTACATTCCATACTCCATACGGCATTGCAGGTGGTGTATCCTGGCGCTGCTTCTCTACAGCTACCACCCCCGATCCTCTGATGCCCCCAACTCATCCCAGGGATCCAGATGACTCCCATCCCCCATAGATTCCGTACTACTCCTCTACAGCTTATGTCGTTTTACGAAAAATATTATTAAACTGTGTTTGACTTTTAAAAACACTGTTAAAGATATTATTTTATTTTTACCCTAACTATTAATTTTACCACAACGTTTAATTTCTACAATTAGTTAACTCAAAAAATTTATTTTCTCTTTCATTCAATAATATTGTTGAATAATTACATGGAGAGAAAATTGTGAAAAAATCCTTAATTGAAAATTTATTTTAAGGAGGGGACCCAACATCACTTGCATGTGTTGCAAAATCCTTTAATACAAATCCGGATGAAGAGACAAAGACCAATTACCTCATCAGAAGGTTTTCATTATATAAGCTAATTGCAATTTTCGAAAAACATTATTGCACATTAAATTAACTTATTTTAAGTAATTCCATATTTATTATTAAAATAATTATTAAACAGTACTTCTTAAATCAAACAATAATTATTAAAATATTTATCATACCCTCACTTCCCTTTGAACCAAACAAAGCTCTTACCGCCTCCACTCACCCCACCTACCTTTAATTAATTAAACCTCCTCTCCTCTACGTTGAACCAAACAAGGCCTAAGTGCATCGTAGAAGCTAGCTGCATGTGTAATTAAAATTTTTGATGTATAATACAATCCAGGAAAGCCCGCATGATTTCCTATCATTGACTAAACTTATTCTTAAAATAATTGGATTTGATTCCAGCACTCAAAATCAAGTTAACAAATGTTTGTTTAACAGTAGGGTCACTTTGAGCTAATGTTCCACCAAGGCATATACGTAAACATAAACAAAATTCCTCTTAAAGTAATTTCTATCGTTAATGCGGTATGATCAAGGTTTCAACACATAAATACCCAATGGAAGAGGATAAAAGTTTGAGAAATTTACCATCAGATTTTAAGTAACCCAATTAATAAATAAAATATTTTAAATATTGATAAAATTATCATCAAGTCGCAACAATAGCTGTTTTAGTTGTTATTGACGGCTGGTAAGATTGTTAACGACATCCGGACCAATTACTGCTAGAATATTATTGATAATTTTACTAATTTTTAAAATCTTTCATTCATTAATTCCTCTATATACAATCTGATGATAAATTTTACAAAAATATTACTCTACACTTTTTGAAGAGTCGGTAATATTTTTTTCTGTTGGAAAAAATAATTGGAAGCCTAAACACGTAGGAACTAGCTACTTATGAAAAGTCGAAAACTATATGCCAGAGGTCTTCTGCTCTAATGAAAAAGCTGGAAAGCAAGCAGAAAATTCGCACCTTCCTTCCAAGAACATATATAACCATAATACATAATGAACTTTTCTTTAATTTTATTTTTTATAAAAAGGAAGACGATTTTATTGACTTTTGAAAACTTAGGGCACATATTAACTTTAAATTAAGGGGAAACGAAAGAAATAGACCCTAGCTTGGGACAGCCAATTGCAGAAACATAAATTATAAAATTTTTACTGACCAAACTTCTTAAACATGTTTAATTTGAATTACATAAAGTTATTTTAAAAAATAATCCAAACACTCCTAACAGCAGTGTTAGCCAAAGATGTTCATGGTTGAAAAGTAGGAAGAGAAAGGATGAATAAAGTTGTTCACGATATTTTCAAAGCGTGTATATAACTTTTTTGTGGGTTTAATATGAATCAGATTAATCGGTTGTTTAAATACCTAATAATAACATCTAAAAAAAACCCTACATACTGGATTCATAAAAGAAATTACGTTGAGGTCTCAAAAAATCTTATACATAAACTTTTTTAATCCTATATATAAATCAACTTGCCTCATTATTTTTTTCATATAAATATAAAATTTTATGTTTAGTTTATTATGTTAATTTTATTTTTATGATTTATAGTTGATATTAAATAAAAATAATACTGCCCGCTTGAAGATATGAAAGACTCTTTTTCTTTCATCTATTTTCCGATCAAGAACACTGACGTAGTGATTCATGACATCCCACATCAGATGAAGAAAATTCCTTTCTTTTAATGTTAATATTATTCAAGCAACTTTAATTTGTTGCATTTTTGTTCTATTGCTTATTCCATGTAGTAAACGTTAATTATTTAATAGCATAATTTTATCTATTAAAAAAAAACTATGCGCTTGAAGCTTTTTAGGTGGACGCGTGTACGACCTTTCTTCGCAACTTCCTCGTACAAACAAAGATGTTTCCTAGGGTCTTCCATTTTTAATTCTAAGAACTGCACGTTTATACAGTTGTTTTCTTTTTTCTTTAGGATACAGAGGATAATGACATATTAACAAGGTATATGATTAAATCAGATAAGATTGTGAGTCAAAGTCAATAGGTTAGATCAGAGTCAAAACAAAGATAAGAGTAGTACGGAATAAAAATATAAATCTCATTACTCATCCACACAATCTAAAATAAAAAATTCAAAATACTAAATAATAAATTCCATTACTAACAAAGAATTATCAAACTAATCATATATTCATAACTTATCTATTATCCAACATTTTTTATTTTAAAATATTCATTCGAATGAGGTATAAGGTAAGAAGTGAATATAATGTATATATATCTCCTCATATCTCACATATATATATATATATAATCCCTTTCTATTTTTATTTTATTTTTTCTATCATCTTGTTCTTCCCTTAATTTTATCCATGTGAATTTTATCTACTCATATCTCATGTATATATGCTTACTCATCTTTTCTCTGTCTATTCATTTTTTTCAACAGTCAACAAGCAGCTTCATAGTCAACACACGTCCCAAGCCTAAGGGTACTCGTGCCTCTGTTTACAAAGCATGCGAACTCATGCGCTGTCTCTTTTCTTTCAGGACAGCACAGGAATGATGTGTTATCAACATAACACATGATATTATAAATATAAAGATTTTATGTAATCAATTGAGACCTCTCATTAAATATTTTCATTTATGGAACTATTACTTAAATAACTTATTTATTTAGAACATAAGACCAAATTTTTTTTTTTTAAAACCTAACCGACCCTCTACTTGAAGGGTCGATCGCACTCCTAGCTCATCATACACCTTTATATAGAGATGGGCGGACCTATTTGGTCTCCATCGGGTGCAGTCGCACCCCATGACTTCTAAAAAATTAGATATATATTAGTACTATGTGATTTATTTTGCACCTACTCATTTGTTAATTTTGAACCTACTGAATTTTTGCTCAAATTCTTCTCAAAAGATATTAAGAATAAGTCTCATTTATATTCTTAAAACCCTAAGTTGGGGTCCTAGGTCTGCAATTGTATATAGATATTTCCAATATTTTATTAACTATTATTCGGTTACTAGATAAAAAAGAAACATTAACGGCTTTTGTATTGCTATTCCTTCCATTTCATTGGCTAATTACAACTGTAGTTTATATTTAACCAACTATTTACTCTGGTTCATGCATTTGGGTAGAAATTATTTTTTTTTTTTTCAAACTTTGTGGGTATTTAAATGGAATTTTTCTAAAAAAGAATCCGTCGTCATATTGCGTCTTCCTGAGCCGAGTTCAGACTCGAGAGTCAAGGCTTATTTTGCAGAATTCACATTAACATAATTGGAACCTACAGTTCGTACGTTGAAAAGTGGATCAGTTCCCGACACTTACTCAAGAAAAATCTCTCCTATGCCAAACCAAACATGTCTTTATTTAACAAGACATTACCGTGTTTGTTAAAAAAAAAAGGGGTGGATAAATATTTTATCATTTATAATATACGTTTATAAATGAGATTATTTTATTTTACATAAAAATATTATTAAATGTATGTTTATACAAAATAAATCATATAGTACTTATATATACTTAAATTTTTATGCGGTTGAACCCATTGAATAGAACGCAGGTCCACATATGGTCTATAGTAAAAATGGAAATACCGATTTGTCAATATTTTTATGCCAAACAAAATTCAAAAAGGGTAAAATAAATTACTTATTTATGGTTAGTTTGAGGAAAAATTGATTTGTTTTAAAAGACATGATTTAAGCAAGAGCATTGCTCATAAGACCCAACATTCTGTTTTAATTTTGGTTATTAGCGAAATATTTATTTAAAAACCGAAATCAGAATGTTTACCAAACATGCCAAACAGAAATTTAGAAAACATTGAAATGATTTAGCTTTCGGTTTGGCACTAATTTTGGGTTTGGCTTCCCTCTAATCATCTTTTTTATTGAAATGATTTAGTATCTTTTCATAATCACTTTTTCTTAGACATTGAGAAAGGTGATTTTAATGGCCAGTTTGGTTCAAGGAATCCATTGGAATGGAATGGAATTGAAAATATTTAAGTGGTGACATATTTGATTTACACTATAATTAAAAATGGTTTGATGGAAAATTTTATATTTGGTTAGTTGAAAATAATAGTAAGATAAGTATTAATTATATACAAATGATTATATTGCCTTTAATGACTATTTATTAATCAAATAGCTAAAATAGTGAATAAATAAATGTAAAAATTAGATAATGTGATTAAATTAATAAAATAATAGTAGTTTATTAAAATAATGTATAATAATATATTATTAAATCTTATAAAAAGTAAACAAAAAAGAAAATTCAAGATATTATTGTTAAAAGCGTAAATAAACAAATAAATAATACGAACATAGCATTTGTTAGGATCCTGAATCATTTCTATTTTATTTTGAAACTTAAGACTTTATATGATAACGATAATTAACGAGAATAAAATAAAATAAACAATTTTTCTCCCGCAAAACCCTCTTATCCAAATACAATAACATGCACGGTAAGTAATAAGTACGTTTAAGAGAAGTAATTCATGAAAAAAATTAATAAAAAAAATTATAGTTTATACAAATAAATACAAACATTAATTATAAAATTTAATTTAGATGTATATATTAGATAGTTCGTAGATAGCTGCAAGTAAATGTGAGAATTAGGACTAGCTCCACATCTTACACAATCCTGTCTTCATTGTACATAACGTGAATCCTTCTCACCACTGTTCCATTCGACATTCCTTAAACCTTATTTTTACCGATTAAGAATCAGGATAGAGAATGAGGATTGAGAACCAACTCGAACTTCTCCCACCAATATGACTTAGGGCTGATTTGGATGTTAGGTTTGAAACCTAGGTTTCACAGATTCTGAGATAAAACCTAGGTTTTGAAATGTGATTTATGTTTGGGAAGTTATAGCTTTTACAGATTTCGAGGTAAAAAAGTAAGAAAAAGTGGGTATGAAAAAGGAAAGTAAGAAAGAGAAAGAGAGAAAAAGTAAGAAAGAGGAAAGTAAGAAA
>JANTPZ010003466.1:0-14576 GCA_025593235.1 Vachellia pachyceras
CGGATTTCAGGCGCCAAAACTATACTCTGTAGTAGTGCACTCGTTGGAATGGATTGGGGCGATTTTTTCTATCAAGGTTACGTTTTTGGTTTAATGGTTGCAGAAGCTGCTTGAAAAAACTCGGTTTATTTGATAAATTTATGAAATGAGTTATCTTGATTTACATCAACATGCTTTAAAATAGTATTCCGAAAAGATCTTATATCTTTAAGGGCTAACACTTGTAGTCATGTCTTGGTTGAATTATAGCTTTGGTTCATGTCGTTTCTGATGATTGGTTTTTCTTGTTGCAGTTTCGTACAAATTTGTTATGAGTGCATGGATTAAAACCAAAACTCATAAAAAGTGCAAGAAGGAATCATAGTTGAACTCACAGTGAATTCTTATATACAATTACGGTAGCCAATACCAATAATCTAAAACCACCTAAAGTAGAACTACATTATAAATCAATATGGTAAGTCATCTTATATACTATCTTCGATATGTGAGATTTAATTGACTTTTTTTAAAAGATCAATAAAAAAAATACACTACTTTAAAGCATTTATATTTAACCTCTCCCCACAAATTGATTTGTCAACTTTATAAACTGATATGCAATTTAATAATATATACAAATAAATATGACTAAGCAACATATTTAACATCATTAATCATTAAAATAAATCAACCAACTTCAAAAGACGGTATAAAAGTTTGAGGTAAATCTTATATTCGTCGCTCATAATCACTATAACTTTCGAGGTTCAAAAAAACAGATCGGCTATTGAATCAGGCGAGACAATGGTTTAAGGGTTGATGAGTAAGATTGAGGTCAAGCCGGAGTCGGACCGGCTATATTAAAATAATATAACTTAGTATATTATATTTTATTTTAAAAAATTAATAAATAAAACTTGGAATGTTATTTTACTTTACCCACATTTTAAATTATTAGAATTTAATTAAATATCAATGATAAAAATAATTGGGATAAAATGAATTAATTTTATCTTATATATTCATGGGCAAACTTGTTTGAATGTAAAACAGAAAATTAAAGGTTGACTTTGTTCCCATTTTTTTTTAAATTAACGAAGCACATTATCCCACTCTTATTCCATTTTTGCATTGTTTATCGCTTTTTAAGCTTTTTATGAATAAAATGGGAAAAAAACTAAACTATCAATTTAGAAAGTTTAATCAGTTTAACAACGGTTCAACTACTCAGCTGGACTAGACCAATGTCTGATTCACCATTTTTTGATTTAACCCTGTCAGTCTAGTCTCTCTGTTTTTTTTTTTCAATATGGGCAGTTTTTTCACTTTTGGTTTTTTTTTTGACCAAGGAGCACATACATTATCCCTTTTTGCCGAAATATAACATCATGCAGAGGTTGGCAAAAAAAAAAAAACATCATGCAGAGGGAAAATGGAATATAGAGAGATGATGACGCATGCTCATGGATGAAAGAGGCAACGCAACAAGCGCTTCAGCCTTCATGGTCACGTGTCTTTTAATGTTACTTACCATTACTGATATTGTACTTGTTTGAAAATATTTAACTCTCACTTAAAAGTATATTCAACAGTGTTTTTTCTCAAAATGAGACAATCTCCTCCACATGTTTACCTCGACTTACATAAAAGTACTTTTCTACCGCTTTCCCAAACAGACCTATTAATTTAATAAATGAGAAATTTAATATTATATTTAAGGAATTAACAAATAAATGTTTAAAAATTGATAAAATTACTATTAAGTTCCACCGGTAGTGTAATGGCAATAACAGATAGCAATTGAGGCGCGAGCTAGAGATTAATATTTGAAGTATTTCTCTGGAATAGTTCAATACAATTGTCACGTGAACAACAATGATAACAGAAAGGGAAAAAAGGGATACAACGTGCACGCTAAACAGAAATGTACAAAGAGAGAGAGAGAGATTCCAAAACTAATCGCACCCCTCTCTCGTACTTATTCTCTCTATTTATATTCACTCAACTTCCTCCATTTCACGTAGTTTCCGTGATTTTCTTTTCATCCGAAGGCATCTTCTTAGCTGGCTCATTTGAGTCTGGGCTTGTCCACTATCAGCTGCATATGGTTTCTCCTGGTCCATAACAATACCCCCTCATGAAGTGGAACCTTGTCTTCAAGGTTCAATGATGGCGCTAGGCGTCGAAGATCATCCTCGAACTCCCATGAGTCATCCATCGGGCCATCCCACTGGACGAGGAATTGGCGGAGCCATGTATTCCCGTGCTGCACATGACGCATGGCTACAATGGTAATTGGAGAACAGAGGGGACCCTCTGGTATGGAGCGTAGGGGTAATGGCAGGGGAGACTCTGTAGTGGGGGTGCCGTGGTACGGTTCAACTGAGAAACGTGAAAGACAGAGTGTATCTTAGCGTGCTTCGGGAGACTTAAGCGATAAGCAACAGCGTCGATGCATTCTGTGACTTGGAAGGGACCAAAGTACTGGAGTGCCAGTTTCTGGTATTTGCGCAGTTGAACCGAGTGTTGCCGGTAAGGTTGAAGACGTACCAAGACCTAGTCCCCAACCTGAAAATCGAGTGGTCGACGGTGTTTGTGTGCAAAGTGTTTCATGCGACGTTGGGCAACGCCGAGGTTGTGCTTCGTAGAGGTCATCACTTCATCATGGGCACACAGTTGGCAGTGCACATCAAACGGTGTGTCGTCGAGAGAAGCATGTCGTAACAGTGGGGGTGGCTCACGGCCGTAAACGATCTGAAATGGAGTGAACCTATTCGAGGAGTGAAAAGTAGTGTTATACCACAATTCGGCCCATGGTAGGTAAGTGAGCCATTGGCGCGGATAGTGATGAACGAAGCATCGCAAATACATCTCTAAGTATCGGTTGAGCTTTGGATTGACTGTCTAATTGGGGGTGATACACAGTGGAGAAACAGAGTTTAGTGCCTTGAAGCTTCATCAAATGGGCTAAAAGGAGCTAGTAAAAGTCTTGTCCCTGTCTGAAACGATCGTGTGGGGTACGCCATGGAGTTTCACAATATGTTGTAGAAAAGCGTCGGCCACTGTGGAGCTGGAAAAGTTTGGTGGAAGAGGTGTAAAGTGGCCATACTTGGACAAGCGATCGATGACCACCATAATGACGGAAAAACCGAGAACCATCGGTAAGCCCACAATAAAATTCATGACGACATCCTCCCAAATACGTGTTGGTACTGGTAACGGCTTGAGTAAACCCGCCGGTTGGAGTTGAGACGTTTTTGCTTGTTGACAGATGGGACAAGCTTGAACAAACAGGCGAATATCGCGACACATTCTTGGCCAGAAAAATAAACGGGCAACTAGGTGGAACGTGCGTAAAGACCCATCATGCCCTCCAATAGGGGATGAGTGGAACTCAAGCAAAATATGCTTAATCAGGTCCGGGTCATCATGGGGAATCACTAAACAATCCTTCCAGTATAAGTCGCCATGTTTAATTTGGTATGGTATGCTGGTCGTAGTCGTTGCCGTGGAAAGCTTGAGGTCATTGATGGTGGATGAGGCACACACCTGGGAATACAAGTGGTCTATGAAGGTACTGTCAATAAATGAAATAGCCATACACGACACGCGTGATAGAGCATCCGCCGCTTGATTATGCTTTCCCGACTGATACTCAAAGTCAAAATTGTATCCTAGTAGTTGAGGCAAGAAGGCCTCCTGTTCCGGAGTTTGTAAAACTTGATCGCGGAGATGTCGTAAGCTTGCATGATCAGTGCGAATAATAAAATGATGCTCCAGCAAATATTGGTGAAATTTAGCAACCGACGATGTGATAGCATAGAGTTCACGAGCGTAGACCGATTGATTCTGCATCCGAGGTGAAAGCTTTTTGGAAAAAAAAACTATGGGATGGTCATCCTGACTTAACATAGCGCCGATGCCAGAGCCAGACGTGTCAGTCTCCAATACAAAAGACTTCTGAAAATTGGTTAATGCGAGGATAGAAGCCCTAGACAACGCATCCTTAGTATCGTCGAAGGCACGTTGAGCCATAGAGGACCATTGGAAAGCATCTTTGCGGAGCAGATCGGTTAATGGACTCGTCAATTGGGCATAGTGGTGAATAAAACGCCTGTAGTTTCCACTGAGGCCCAAGAAGCTTCAAAGAGAGGAGACATCCGTTGGAATGGGCCACTCATGAATCACCTTGATCTTGGAGATGTCAACCTCAACACCTGCTGCCGAAAGTATATGGCCCAAGTAATCAATTCGTGTGAGGCCGAAGGCGCATTTACCGAATTTGGCAAACAACTGGTGTTCAATCAAGCATGCCAGCACCAGAGAGAGATGTTCGATATGAAGCTCCCATGTAGCACTGTAAATCAAAATATCGTCAAAGAAAACCAAAACAAATTGATGAAGGAAAGGTTGGAAAATACGGTTTATTAATGCTTGAAATGTGGCCGGAGCATTTGTGAGACCAAATGGCATCACCAGCCATTCGTAGAGACCCAGATGAGTGCGGAATGCTGTTTTTTCACAGTCAGACTCCCTCAGCAATATTTGATGATAACCAGAGCGGAGATCCAATTTGGAGTAAAAGACAGCACCATGGAGTTTATCTAAAAGACAGCACCATGGAGTTATCTAATAGCTCGTCGACCGTCGGCATTGGGAACACGTCCTTTACGGTGACTGCATTCAAAGCGCGGTAATCCACACAAAATCGCCAGGTACCATCCTTCTTCTCGACGAGGATGACAGGGGCTGAGAAAGGGCTCGAGCTAGGTTGAATCATGCCATCCGAGAGTAAATCCGACACGATTCGTTCAATTTCAGTTTTCTGGCTTGCTGCATAACGATATGGTCGCACTTTGATAGGTTCTGTGGATGGCACTAAGTCAATGCGATGCTCTAACTCACGGTGGGGTGGTAAAACATGGGGATAGAGAACACCGAAGCAAAACGCAGGAGAACAGCACGAATGTCAGGATGCACGGTGGATGGGATGTTGCAAGAAAGAGGCTCTGCTTCCAACCCCTCTATGAGATATAACTCAGATACGGCATCCATACATGTCAGACGAGTAAGGTGATGGCACTGGGCGGAAGTGGCCGATGGTCCTCGGTATCCTGTCAAAGTGACGAATTCACCGTTGAGGAGAAATTTGATGGTGGTGGTATGATAATCAGCCACATGAGGGCCGAGTGTTTCCAGCCAATCGGCACCGATAACAACATCAGTGGCGGCGATGGGAACGACGAACATCGTCATAGGGATGGTGTGACCACCGATCTGAATAGGGACCTCTCGAACTTGTTCATTGCTGAAAAGTATCGTGCCTGTGCCTTCGAGCACTCTGATGGTACGGGTGCGAACGACCGGAAGGTTAAGATGGTGCACAATATGGGGATGAATAAAGTTATCGGAACTGCCGCCATCCAACAAGATCTGAACGTTAGTACCCTGTATGAGACCATTAAAGCGAATAGTTGCTGCTCTTTGGGTACCACGTAGCGCATGCAGGGATAAATGATGACAAGTAGCGTCTAGCTCCTCCGTGTGATCAGGGGGAGTTTCTTCTGTAGTGGAATCTTCATCACAACACAACAACATCAGTTGCTTGTTCGGACAAAAATGAGCAGGAGAAAACTTAGCATCACACGTAAAACAGAGACCCTTCTCCCGCCGTACCTGCATTTCAGCAGGGGACATACATCAGACAAGTGGAGATGTCGGGGTCGGTAGTAAGGGTGGAAGGTTCATCTTGCCGATGGTGGTATTTGTTGATGGCACAGTGGAGGAGTATCCAGATAGTAGTGAGATCGCCTTACTCACTGCAGGGGTAAAACGAGGTTTAAAAGTGGACTCCGATCTTGGAATCGCAGTATGTAAAGTGGATGTGTCCCCAAACAGTCGCGCCAAAGCCATAGCCCTAAGGACGGTATGTGGTCGTTGCACGAGGATATTGCATTTCAAAGTGGGGATAAGACCACCAATATAACAATCAAGAAGAGCAGGCTCTGGGATATTCTCCGTACGGTTAGCCAGTGAAAGAAATTTGGTATTGTAGGCCTCTAACGAACCTCCAGCGGATTCCTGGGTGAGCTTAAATAATTGTGATATCGCGCAGTCGAACTGGGAAGGACCGTATTGGAGTTCGATGGCCTTCACGAGTGTGAACCAGTCAGAGATACGACCACTCTTTTCAAGCATATGAAACCATGGTAAGACGTCCCCATCAAAGTGGACTGAGGCGAGGATCAATCTCTGAGTATCTGGAATGCCATAGTATTTGAAATATTGCTCAGCCTTAAAGAGCCACATCAAAGCATCCTTGCCATCGAAGTGAGGGAATCGAGCTTCACAGTGCGAGTCGCCTGGGCAACGGAGTGAGTAGGTTGTGTCCCTGGGTATGTGGAAGAATCCGATGCATTTAGGGATGGTGCCGGCTGGTCCAGACGAAGATGGAGACTCTCTACAGAATGGATGAGAGCCTGAAGGACAGAATTGACCTAATCCAGTTGGTTAAAGCGTTCCGTCGCATACTCGATAAACTCCGTCGATCTCTTGACCTCAGCCTAAAGCTCCTTCAATTTGGTATTCTCTACCATTATTGTTGATACAGAGATTGATGAAAGCACCAATTTGTAATGGCAATAATAGATTGCAATTGAGGCGGGAGCTAGAGATTAATATTTGAAGTATTTCTCTGGAATAGTTCAATACAATCATCATTTGAACAACAATGATAACAGAATAACAGAAAGGGAAAAAGGGGATACAGCGCGCACGCTCAACAGAAATGTATAAAGAGAGAGATTCAAAAACGAATCGCACCACTCTCGTGTTGTTATTCTCTCTATTTATATTCACTCAACTTCCTCCATTTCACGTAGTTTCCGTGATTTTCTTTTCATCTGAAGGCCTCTTCTTAGCTGGTCCATCTGAGTCTGGGCTTGTCCACTATCAGCTGCATCTGGTTTCTCCTGATCCATGATAGGTAGTTAGTTTGGTTGTCATTAACAATCTCACGAGCAGTCAATAACAATTAAATCAGCTACAATTTAAACCTGTTGATGATTTTATAAATTTTATAAATCTTTTATTTATTAATTGTATTATTCAGATCTAATCACAAATGTCCTGCTATTATTTTGGTAAGTTTCTGCTTTAGGAGAGTATGAACAGAGGAAGTGGCAGGGCGAGTCGCGAGTGGATGGCATAAATGAGAGAGAGAGAGAGAGAGAAGCATGCAACGCATAAATGTATTTATAGCAGCAGGCCTTCTCACTTGCTCCTCCAACCCCATCCATCGACCCCTCTGCTCATCCTGCGAGAGTGAGGTTCTGAAGAAATAGCCTTGAGCAACAGAACCAAATCCTTTCCTTTCTCTTCACGCTTCTCCCTCTCTCTTCTCTCTGGCCATTCCCCTTCTCCCCCTCCCGCTTCTCTTTCACTCTTCCCCGCACTTCGCTTCTCATTTACATCAACGTACCACAAATATCTAATGTCCTCTTGAGTGAAACTGAAACAGGGCAAGTAGTGAAAGGGCAATTCAGAAAAAAAAACAGAGCTCTCTGTATTATTATTTATTGCTGCTTCTTTTGATAAAATCTTGCATTCCTCTCTTGCCTTCTTGGGAACTCTCTCTCTCTCTCTCACACACACACATGGGATCTCACAAAGAACAAGAACAAGCTAAATGTGCTTGGGTTCATGGACCTATCATCATTGGCGCTGGACCCTCTGGTTTAGCAGTCGCGGCTTGCCTCTCTCAGCATGGTGTGCCTAGTGTTATTCTTGAGAAGAGCGACTGTATAGCTTCTCTATGGAAACACAAAACCTATGACCGTCTCAAACTTCACCTTCCCAAACACTTTTGTGAACTTCCCTTGATGGGTTTCCCTCCCAATTTCCCCAAGTACCCCACAAAATACCAGT
This sequence comes from Vachellia pachyceras, assembly GCA_025593235.1. NCBI lineage: Eukaryota > Viridiplantae > Streptophyta > Magnoliopsida > Fabales > Fabaceae > Vachellia > Vachellia pachyceras. Next base: position 7,909 of record JANTPZ010003466.1, read on the forward strand.
TCGTTTCATACCTTCAGTCCTACGCTTCCCACTTCTCAATTCAACCCCGGTTCAATCAAAACGTCACTAGCGCAGAATTCGACCAAAGTTGCGGCTTCTGGACGGTTCGGACTCAAGATTTTGAATACATTTCCCTGTGGCTTGTGGTGGCGACTGGAGAAAATGCAGAGCCGGTGATTCCTAACATTTCTGGAATGGCGTCGTTTCATGGACCCATTATTCATACTAGCCTTTTCAAGTCTGGTTCTGATTACAAGAACCAGAGGGTTCTGGTCATTGGGTGTGGCAATTCGGGCATGGAAGCAAGCTTGGATCTTTGCAGGCACAATGCATCCCCTTTCATGGTTGCTAGGAACACTGTGAGTATTGATTATCGAAGTTGATAATATTTACCTTTGCAAGTAACCAAATGCCAAATTCAGAAACCTGTTTGGCTAACCTTTTGCGCATTTTTACGATATACAGATACATGTTCTGCCTAGAGAGATGTTTGGCTTCTCAACGTTTGGAATAGCCATGACCCTCCTTAAATGGTTCCCTTTAAGATTAGTAGACAAGTTTCTTCTGACGCTGTCCGGTTTCATCTTGGGAAACACAGATCGTTACGGTCTCCGGCGACCCAAAACAGGACCCATTGAGCTAAAAAATGTCACCGGAAAAACCCCTGTTCTAGATGTCGGAGCACTATCACAGATAAGATCGGGGAAAATTAAGGTAAATTCAATGGAATAATGGCACAAGCAGGTAGACTTTTTACATATCTCGAGGATATATTGAATCTAAACTCCGTAATACTTCCCTTTCAGGTGATGCAAGGAGTGAAGGAGATAACGAGAAATAGTGTGAAGTTCGTGGATGGTCAAGAGAGAGAGTTCGATGTTATAATCTTAGCAACGGGTTACAAAAGCAACGTGCCTACTTGGCTCAAGGTTTACCACGAATCTCTATCTATATTTTGTTTGCGTTGTTGTTATTTACCTCTGTCCTTTTTCTTATGAAATGCTCAAATGCCCAAAGACCTATCGCTTTCAGAGACGGACACTTGCCAGTATACAAAGGGCAGAATCTTGCAAATTTCTTCTTTTTCAACATGCAAAAAAGAATATAATCAGTTCTTGGTTTATGCACACTCCCTTTTTTCCAAATTCAGATTTTTCTCTTCAAAAATTTCCTCTGTTCTCTTTGTGTGACTTTCACCAACGAAGGTTAACAATCATTAAAATAATATGAAACATGGCGATTTGCTGCTGGCTTGCAAAAGCTTGCTCATGTGTCCTGTTTTTTTTATTTTTTTTCTCTTCTCCAGAAGCCTAAACAGGTTGTGATGTTCTATGTGGAAAGATCAAGTTTAAAAACAACATTTTTTTGGGTTAATGCTCTGTTTCAAGCTCTAGGGTATAGACCTATTATGCTCTGAAAAATCTCGTCTGATTCTGCAGCTGTCAGTGAAAAACTAAAGTCCAAAGTTGCAAACATAAGCGTAAACTTTATTTCACATCATGTGTTGGATATATACGTAACCCGTGGAATTTATTTAAGGGTGAAAAGGCATTCATCAAAGAATATAGCAACATACTTAGCAAAACCTCAACGTTATTATTGTGAAATGGTTTTTGCAGGGCTGCGATTTTTTCACAGAAGATGGCATGCCAAAAACGCCCTTTCCACAGGGTTGGAAGGGAGAGAACGGATTGTATACGGTGGGGTTCACCGGGAGAGGCCTGCTTGGAACTGCTTCTGATGCCACCAAGATCGCCCAAGACATCGTTCATCGGTGGAGGACCGTCAAGGACAGGAACTATTGTAATTCCCAGATTGTCCTGCTCAGAAGCAGCTCGTAATAAATCACATCCAGTTTGTAGAATCCAAGAAAGATATGTAATTTAAGAGATGAAAGATACTGGGTCAGGGTCAGATTGGTAATTGTGCCCCCCTTTAACCTCCCCCACTGGTCACAGTCCTTCGGTGTATGTACAATTTTGTAACGTCGCGGTATACTACTTCTGCTAACCTTCCCCCAAGTTTTTACTGGGCTTGTTTGGCAACTTCCCACTTATACTCATAAGTACGTTTAACAGTGTTTTTCCGTAAAACGAGACAATTTCCTCCACATATTTGCCTCGACTTGTGTGAATAAGCCCATAAGCACTTCTCCACCACTTTACCAAACGGACACACTGTCTCTTGTATTTGTACAAAACATTCTCTTAAATACAATCCCCTTACTCTATCTATCTTGTTTACCACTGATTGGACTTGTTTGTTAAAATATTTAGAAAAGTTAAACGTACGATTAACAGTATTTTTTTATAAAATAAAATAATCTTTTTTACATAAATTCCTTATCCTGTTCTTCCTTTTTCAGACTAGAGGAGATGGATATTAAAACGTGATTAAACCCATGACTTTTTCGTGCAGTGAAAAAGTTTTCATGTCACTAGCAGTACAAAGCGATCAGTTTTCAAGAGGCTTTCTATATGTCTTTTTTATCAAAAGAATTATGACGGAGGCTTAGTATATTTAAAAGTAGGATATGGTCATGGAGGTGCCTAGAAAACGTCTTGGACGCCTTCCTTGTTGTTGGGTTAGTGTGATAATTGAGACAATGATAAGGCTGAGTGATATGACGCCATTGACAGCTCTGTTGTGTGAAGACACGAGTCTCTGCGTCTGCTGCATGGTGGCATAATATCTTCCGTATCTCTCTATGTTATGCATATGTGATTGATGTAATCTTCTTCTTGGCTTTGCTTGAGGACGATGCTCATGTACATGTGTATACGTATGTATGCCTGTGCCGCCATAGATATATATATGTAGAGCCATATTGCACATCAAAGTCCAGCTAGAGTTAAGCAAGTGCTTCGTGCAATATATGTAATACCAATAAGTAATGGACTTGAGGGTAACAAAGTTTGCAAAAGTTAAACACGCGTTTAACAGTATTTTTCAGTAAAATAAGATAATCTCTTCTATATTTTTACCTCGATTTACGTAAAAATACTTCTCTACCGTGTTCCCGACGTAGTAACTCCATCACACACTTCCATTCACACTCTTTCATTGTTTCTTACGTCAAGTCAAACAGTACCCTCTCTGCCACTCTATTTAGTACAACCTCAGTATCCTGACATAGATAGAGAGAGAACTTGACACCAACCTCTCATTCCCATAAATACATGTATATACATACATTCACCACTTTTAAATTCCCATGATCTTAGCTCCACATGAAATGCGAAGCCCACAACACAGACTCACTTTCTCTGATCATAAAGAGAATTATTGTGATGTCTTAATAAAGGAATATAATCACCATAAAATCCCAGAGTAATATAAACTGGTTATTATCTCAAGCAATGGAGCTGGCCGCGCTGAGTATTGCTTACTTTGTTTGGGACCATTTTTTTTCATGAATATCTTGCAGTGATTCTATCTGCTCTATTCTTCTCAAGTGATGTCACCACCTTTTTCAAACTCTCCCACTTACGCAATCAGGAGGGCATTAATTCACTGCCCTTTTTCTCTGATAATCTTCTACTTGCTGCTACAGAAACTGAAGAAATGACTTGTATGGCGAGTGGTGGGTGGGAAGTGGGAGGGTGTGTAACACGCGCCACAGAGGCCTGGTTGCGGTTGATACCTGAGTCAACATTGTTGCAGAGACCGATGAGGAAGAAAAAGGGAGAGAGTATATGGATATTGGCATGACACGGCAGGCATAGGTACTCATCAAGCAACCAAATAGTAATACTGATTCATGAAAAGTATCAGAATAATGCACGCCCCATGCAAAGCCCTCACCCCACCCTCTCTCTCAGGACCATCCATATGTATGTGTGTATACGACAACGAGCTTCATGCCCTCTTTTGATTTTTCTCTTGTTCCTTTTGTCTTCCCATTTTGATTCAAACACAGGAAAACGTCCTTCATGCCCTATTTTGTTTCCCTCTGCTGTGATGAGCTTATGATGATGCTGTGCATATATATATATATATATATACGCGCGCGAGCTCATATCCATCTTCTTCGTCGCTGTGCAGAATAATATTTAGGTGGGTCCCTCGTCAGAGAATTTCACTATCGGGCCTCACTTGATCTCAGTGGCAAGTTGCTTTTGCAGCAGCTGGGCTTAAGCAGACAACCATCAGAACTACCTCTCTCTCTCTCTCTCTCTCGGGGTAATCGTATTTGTATTGCTTTGTATTTGTTCTTTTCCTTCCCTTTCTTTGGGCTTTCGAGCCTGTCCATGTCACTTCGTTTATCGGCCCAGCCCATTCCCAATGTTCCAGCGGTTCAGCTACTTGAGTCAGCATATGCCTCTTTCAACGAACCAAATAGAAAAAACATCAATTTCAATCTCTACATCCTCCAGGCTACTAGTCAAGAGAACCGATACAATGTTGTACCATAGTACCAACTTCTTCGTTCCCAGGGACAAATCAACAAAAACAAACAAACAAACACATTGGTTATCATTTTGTCAACACAACGCCAGAGGAAATAGAGAGGTTGGCGACAGGCCATAGATCCTTAAATGCCAAAAAGGAGTAAGAAGGAGGGGAAGCAGAGAGAGAAGCAGATATGGCGAGCGATGGAGGAAGGAGTTGTAGGGGGAGAGGAATGAAGAGAGAAGGTATGTAGGAAGAAGTTCTACATATGAGAGGAGACCACTTGTGAGTGCGCCCCACAATTGTGTATTTGGGAACTCCGTTGGGATAAAGGAATTCTGTTAGGAGAAAGGAGTTTATGGATTTTTAAATGGTTTTACGGATTTCAAGATGGGTTTCATGAATTTCAAGATGGATTTTGAGATGGTTCTGTCTCGACTTACGTGTACCGTTGGGAGAACGAAGTTCCTAAACAAGCACTCAAAAACTCAGTCTATGCATTTCCCACACAAGCCAACTTCACCACATCACGTTAGCAATATTGTCAAACTTTTCACTATTGGCCGTCAACGTCTTTTGAATTAATGGCCATGACATTTTAGGGTTATTTTAAAGGGAAAATGACGCATAAAGTACCTTAAAAGTAGTGAATCCTAGAAAGTCACCTCCAAAGGTGTAGAAAGTCCACTTTTTAAACTGTTGGGGGAAAACGGTTTAGAAAGTCCGTATCCATCATTCGAATGAAATTAAAGCTCATTCGAATGAGTCTACTCTTTATAAATGGTTTAGAAAGCTCAAACTTCAAAATGCTGTAACTTCCTCGTTTCAACTTTAAATTTGATCGATGACCTATCATTGGAAAGCTATTTGAGTCTAGTTTCAAATGTCACAAGTTTCACAGTGATTATATTAGTATTTTGAGAGATATGATAAAAAAATCAAACATGTGTCAGAAATACGTTTATTCCAAATATATCTTCAATTTTTTGATCATATCTCTCAACGCAGATATCCAATTGACTTGAAAATTATGCCATTGGAAACTAGACTCAAAGGGCTTTCTAATGGTAGGTTATTTGTCAAATTTGAAGATGAAATGAGGAAGTTACAACATTTTGAAATTTGAGCTTTTTAAACCATTGTAAAGAGTATACTCATTCGAATGAGCTTTAATTTCATTCGAATGATGGATACGTAAACGGTTTAGAAAGTCTGTATCCATCATTCGAATGAAATTAAAACTCATTTGAATGAGTCTATTCTTTATAAAAAGTTTAAAAAGCTCAAACTTCAAAATGCTGTAATTTCCTCATTTCAGCTTCAAATTTGACAAATGACCTACCATTGAAAAGCTCTTTGAGTCTAGTTTTAAATGACACAATTTTCAATTCAATTGGACATATGGGTTGAGAGATATGATAAAAAGCCCGAAGATATATCTGGAATAAATGTATTCCTGACACATGCTTAGTTTTTTTATCATATCTTTCAAAATACTAATCCAATGATTGTGAAACTTTTTCCATTTAAAACTATACTCAAAGGGCTTTCCAATGATAGGTCATTTTGTCAAATTTGGAGCTGAAATGAGGAAGTTACATCATTTTGAAGTTTGAGCTTTCTAAACCGTTTATAAAGAGTATTAATATTCGAATGTGTTTCATATTAATTCGAACGAGACTTTTTAAACAGTTTTTTCCCATTTTCACAATGAGGCTTATTCGATTCAAATAATGAGGCATATTCGATCCAGAATGAGACTCATATTCGATTTAGAAAGTATGATTTCTACACCGTACTTAATTTTGTTCGGTTTAAAAAAACCTTATTAAAATACAATTTTTATCTTTAAACTCCTTGACTCTCCTGTCAAAACTGAGTACGTCTCATCATGATTATAGGGACATTCAAGTAATTTTCTTTAAACTTTACTAAAAACGTGTCAGGAACTATCATTTTCTCTATTTTAAAATGATTGTAGGTATTTTTCATACCCATTTTTTTTTATGATGATGACGGCTCCTTTTACAAAAGATAAAAGATAATTTTAAATGTTTACCCAGCCTGGTATCATCATTGGTATGGATCCTTGACGTTGATGTTGGCCTTTTCCTTATCACTATTGTTAACTGTGACTGTACGTAGCACCATGTGAGAGATATTAATATTATTTTATTTTTCCAGCCAATCAACGTAATGGAAAAATTGCTGGAAAATATTTTTTAACTGTGCAATAATATTTAAATGTGCAAATGTTCCCAGTTTTGCAAAAAGTT